>BGPR01000079.1:1006375-1113161 GCA_013235015.1 Araneus ventricosus
TGTTCCATTGGTTTCGTATTTGCTGGCTTTATAAATACTGTTAGTAAAACTATCTAATTGGAAAATCAGATTTGATCTTCCAATCATTCTCGATTTTCATGAAAAAATTTAAAAGTTCTTGAATTTCTGCATTTGTTTTTTTTTACTTTATAGTATACGAGTGTAGGAGAAAAGGAAATGTGTAATCGTCAAGAAATTCGAACTCAGTTTTGACAAATCTCTGATTTTAGACCTCCCTAGGTAGTACAATTTTGGAATCATGTCTGTCTTTTAATACTGTCTTTGTCTATCTGTGAAGACACAATAACTCAAAAACTATTAAAACTACGGGGATGAAATTTGGTATGTGGTCTTTAAACATAATTTGTAGTTTCATCAAATTTTGGACAAACTCAAATCAACAACGCGTCTGTCTATCTGTATGTCACCCGGTCATGTGAACATATAACTCAAAAACTTGAATAGTAGCTAGATGGATGAAATTTGGTACATTTTATCGTCATGAATATGGTCCATTTAAAATTTTAGGGCCAATCCAAGTCGAAAAGGGCGTTCAAATTGCATATTCCAATTTCTTTTAATCCGATACTTATGCGCAAAGTACTGGTAGCAATCTGTTATTGTTGTAAATTTTATTTAGTAATGAAATATATTTTCAAGCATCAATTGTTAACAATTTTTTATTATTTGTAAATCAAATGATCTCATTATTTCCAATGGAAATCTTTTATTCGCATTTTGCAATTGATACGGTTGTGGTAATATAAAATTGAATTCAATTCAAAACAGAATTTTACTTTAGTAATTCATTGCATTACCTATTTTATCACCTGCTTCAAGTAATATTTTTTTGAAACATTGGCAACAGCGATATTTGATTTCAGGTTTTGTTTGTTTTGTTTCACTTTCTCGTATACAGAGGAGAAATGGTGTAATCACTCGAACTCAGTTTTGATGAATCTCCGCCAGAAATACGAGAGAAAGTTTAGGGGACACGCTGGTTGAAGATGTGGGGCTTTGCCTGACCGTGGTGTTGCCACGGCTGTCGGATGCTCCCATAGCAACCGTATGAGACATTTTTGGTTAGCCCGTTTTTAACCAGTGATCCAACTATAGAACTACTATTAAAAAATTTAAGGAATGGGAACCATAAAATACAATAACGAAGATATTGAAAGCACGAGATAAGTATAGCAGTGGTAGAATATCATAGTGGTATACTTGCCATACCCTTTATAAACCTTTTGCAGATTCATGAGATGCTCCGCAAAAGAACATAATCAGCTATTTGCAGATAGCACAGGACATTTTCACGCTTCCTTTATAGGCTCATAACAAATTACTTGACAAATGTTCAATGACCCACTGAAAGAATCAGTTAAACATTAAATAAAATCTCATGAGGAGTCATTCCTTTGTTGTTCCATAAAGCTGGAAAAGCGGGGAGGCACCGGATAGAAAGGCCCACGTAGAACTCTTTTCTAAGTTTCGTTAAGAATGTCGCATTCTTTCCCTCTTTCTCTCATTGTATCAATTGGGGTTCCTCGTAGGTTCTGGGGAGTCATTAATGTACCGAATCTCCTTACAAATCACTATGAATTCTAATCTTATCATTTCTCTCTGACTCCTCTTTACAGAAGAAGACTCTTTCACTTACCTTCGAGAATGAAAATAGCAAAAAGATTCCAACTTTTCATCGCCAGTTGAAACAAATCTGGCAAGCAGTTCATCAACGATATTTACTGCAGAAATATCTCTATCCTTCCGAGCGAAAGTTTTGGCGACAATATAATCACCCTGAAAAAGGCTGGATTTATTCAATACAAAAAAATGGTCTCAGCACTTTTTTTAAGGAAACACTTTTTTACGACTGAATTTTGCTATCTTTATAGCGGCGAAAATTTTTTCTTTATGTAGTCTATCTCATTTAGATAATTTATTTATGCATCGGATGAATCGAAGAAGACTTTTCGTCCATTTAAGATGATATTTTACGGTTGGTTTTCGGATGGGTGATGCAGGCTCTTTAATGAGAAGAAATGTACTATACAAAGCGATAAAGTAATTGGAGAAAGGGTTGCCAGGTTTATATGTTGGTTCTCATTTTCTCATCCTCTAACTTGTTTAGAGACAATTATCTGGATATTCTTTCAGTTGTTGATGTATGTTGCTTTGGAAAAGGATGTTTTTTTAGATTCGGAGATGTGATAAATTTACGTGTATCGTGAGATTGCCATTTTTTAAATGTCTTGGTGTGGAGGGTATAAGACAAGTTACCATAAATTTTTGGTTGAATCGGACACACCGGGGAGGGGTTGATGTCTCGGCATTGCAGTACCGAAATTCTAAAGCTGTTTACTAACGACCTTTTCATAACGGCCTTGGCGATATAGATTTTTCCTAATGTTTGGTAATTCAAAGATTATAATGAAAAAAACAGAATTGAGCTCATCTGCCAAAACTTTTCATTTTGTTTGAACTGAGGTCTGAATAAGGGGACTCACTCACTTTCATCAATAGGTAAACAGTGTAAACAATGAATTTTTTTTTTCATTGGCGGAATGATGTCAGCTTTTTCGAATATATCAGATTTTCTCAATTACAACCAAATTTCTCTCTCGCCGCAATCACTGCGTAAATCCGGACATTTTGAAGATCCGGACACTAGTCCGGACGTGAGCCTGAAATCCAGACCTATGGTAACCCTAGGTATAAGTCCCTGTATCATATAAAAAGGCAATAACAAACTTAAAATCCCATTCATTGTTTCATTTGTATCAAATACTGTTTGTTTTAAAAAGTTTATATTTAGAAGAATCAAAAACTTATTATTTTCTCATGAACGAAGTATACATAGACAAAATATTATAATCACAAAGAATTCAACCTCGAGATTTTAATGAATTCCCATGTTATGAACTTCCTAAAGCACAGGAAAAAACATTTTTGGAATTAGGTTTGTATATCTGTCTGTCTGTCCGTGTGCGTGTTAACACAATTCAAAAACGCAGCAGGCTATATGGATGAAATATGACATATTAGCATTATACCAAAATTAAAGATCAGTATCAAATTTTGGACCAAATTGGTCATCAGGAAGAGGCATTTTTTCTAAACACAAATTCGATTTTCTTCACTCATCATGAAATTACTCGAAAAATATTCATATTTACCAAGGCATTTTTAACGTGCTCGTTGCCATTCAAGTTGAATAAAAATATTATGCGCGCTTTTTAATTATTGTGTTTATTCACCAAAGGTTACCACTCAGATTCAGAAGAATAATATACATTTGTAATTATTGCATTTACAATTGCTTTGCCATTCCGTATAGTGAAAATATTGAAAACTTTTTTGTGTTCAAGTTAACATGGATATGCTTAAAAATACTTTTTGCACTAATTAACATTTTAATCCTGAAGTACATTTGTTTAGAATAAAAATTCGGCCTTTGATGATTGCCAAAAGAAATGCATCTTCAGGAGACTAATTTTTGTTCGATGGTGACTATCTGATGGAAGATTTCGCATTCGTGCCTTTTTTTAAAAGATTAGACGAGCATGCCCAATTTGGTAACTAACTTCAAGTATGTATACGTATACACCAATTTCATGCTGTGTGCGAATGAGAAACCTTAATTTGCTGTATCTAATTTTTTATATTATTTATGCCTGCTCTCTATATATATGTGTTGTAACAAATGCGCCTGCACAATAAGAACAGAGGCCAGGGCCAAAATTACATATTTCTACGCCGTAGGCCAAAGCATATTCAGCGCCTCCCCCCTTCCTCTCGAAAAAGTTAATATAAAATTTTGAATTTAACGTACAATAGTTTTTTTTAAACATGTAATCACTTAATGCAACGTTTATAATCTTTAAACCACATTAATTTGTTAACTCAAAATTACACTACTTATGAAATAACATAACAATAACTTCTACAAAAACACTCCACCAAATTCCTTGAAATCGCGTGAAATACCTACCGGAACTTCTTTGTCCGCGAATAAGCTTGAAGGGTCACTGAAGTGGACAGATCTTATTAAATCTCTTTCAATTCAAAGAAGTGCAATGGCAAGAGACGATAAGGTTCACAGAAGACAAAAAATACATCGCTCAATGCATTTAATGTAAAGAATGTAAATTTCAAAAACAACATTTTATTTGGCCTTTTCAAAATAAATCTGAAAAATTTGTAAATATTTAGTTGTTAATTGTTCTGCATAAGCGCCATTGGCGGCGATTAGGTGGAGAAAGTGAGGAGGCAAAAAAAAATTTATAGACATACAAAAGATCCGGGCGCATAGGAAGCAGTCAATAAAATGTAAAAATTTTGTTAAAAAATTAGCTAGTTTTCCCGAACATTGCTTCTTTACATGACTTTTTTCTAAATAATACTGAACAATTTGTAAATATTTGGATGTTATTTCGCTCTAGGCCATGGTCTAGGTTGGCCCTTGGAAAATCTGGCTCCTAACAGCGACACCTTTGGTGCCAAGGCGCCGATGCTAAAGATTCAGTTAGAATGAAATGACGAGGCCCACATACAAAAAGCCCACGCCCGAAACCCCTTTGTAATAACTAGGTATTACTGTAATTATGTGTCATTTGTGTGTTAATGTTTGTGTTTGCAATAAATCTTAATGCTTCCAAAAGCGCTAGCCAGTGTTATTTTTGGTTCCTACATGTAGTCAGGCATTTAGATTCACTGCCATAGTGTATAAATCCTATATTATGTATAGTATATATTTTAACACTCTTTTGAAACAAAAAGCAGATGAAAAGAAGCCCCTACTCTGATCTCCGGATCACTGGCGTCTTCGTTTCCCTGCACCACCATCTTCCCACGCATCGAAAGGGGTCTCATCTAGGGACAGGGTGTCAGGCGGGGTCAAAAAGTCACCCAAACCATCCCTTTCGAAGCCCCCTCTGCTATTCCATATCTGTTCATTAAATTTAATCCGCCGAGAGATGCGGCTTGCATTCCTCTACTCAAAGGACGGAAAGACTGATAGTTGGTAGATTTCTGAAATCTCTAAAGATTGCGTGAAATGAGCGACCAAGAAAAACGTAATCTCGACGAATCTTTTTATTTTTTCTTCTTTATGAATGGGTGTATATAGTAAGGATGAGTGAATGAAAGAAAGTGGTCGCTATTTCAGTAATGTTATAATCCCTGCCGTCAAGGTCAAGGCACGTTTTTTCAGGGGGTCGATATGAGAGGTCGTTGACGCTAGCTAACAGACGATAAAGGATATATTTCATGGGGTTTTTTTAGTGATGAGGAAAATGAATATGAATTGGTTTGATTTATGGAGTAATTGCAGATATTGGCCAACCAGTGGACTAGTGACCATAGTATAGCTGAGGAACATAAATCGGAGGCAAAATTTATGTTTTCTATCCCTTGGTTGTGCTCTTAACCTTAAACAGTAGCAGCGATTGGGAGGAAAAGGTGGAGGGCAAAAACATTATGGACATCTAAAAGTACTCGGAAGTGAAGGGGGTAAACAACAAAATTTAAAAATTTAGTTACAAAATTAGCTAGCTTTCCCGGGCACTATTGCTTCTTTTTATAATTCCTAGTTTTGGGCAGCTAATATGAATAAAAATTTAATTTTTCCCACAAAAAGTATACCGATGCAAGATTTGGAAACAAATTGCTAGCTACAGTCTGACTGACTGCTGGAGGATTTTCTCCCAGTGAGTACCATAAATGTGGGACAGTTCCTCTGAAATTCCTCCAGGATTGTAACATACCCCTATATATTGGAGCTAAGTCAAACTTCTACCTCAAGGGCTAATTAGGTGTTTCAAGATCACATTTATCAACAAAAGATGCTACACTTCCCTTTTATCACGAGTCCTTGACTCATGGACTTGGCTGGATATGCTAGACCAAGTGGAATTAGGACACCCACCATCAATGAATTCTAAAATTTAAAATAATGAATATTTAAATACTTCCTATTGAGTATATCAATGGTCCAGTTTAAGTGAGAAACATCTAAATTTTTTCAGTTAAAAATATTTTAAGACTGACAGCGAATAGCTGTACCTACAACAAAACAACATCTCCAAACTAACATTTACGGCTAATGAGTTTCAAATTAGAGTGATGCAAGCTGTACTTTTCAGTTCAATTATAAACTTTAAAACGCCTTTACAACAAAACTAAGAATTTCTTGTTGCCACATCTTTGAAATGGGATGTCGATATGTATTTACATACATTTAAACGGCATATTGCATTAGCCGAATATATTTTCTCTTATCTTGGTTTCAATAATGGCTTAATCGGAATTTCTTAGCTTTTCATGGCTTGTCACGAGTGCGTATCCGACGTCCGCAGTGGATTTTTTCGCATGTCTATTCATTTGTTATCCGGTATCTCTGTACAAGCCTTAACACTGGAAAGTTATCTATGATCTCCGGCCACCAACGCTATTATATTCGCATGATACAGATTGTAATTTTATATCCCTGGGTCATTTGGTAATCATTCGCTCTCGCTTTTATTTAATAAAAGTGAATCGATATAGATAACAAGGATTCAATCGGAAAATATTACTTTTGCACAATTGTGATAATGACAACGTTACGCTCAGCTAAATAGGCATGTCTATGATTTTAAAGCATTTAAAATTAATTGATATTTTTAAAGATATTGATTCTCATTATTCATTCGTATTTTACTACTGTTTTTAAAATTCGTTATTAATTTTGAACGAACTGTTCATTTCCGTTTTTCGAAAATCACCGAAACACCCAGTGACGTAGCGACGGAGGGGGGAATGTAGTAGCCCAGAATGGACGGATGTAGAAGCCCAGAGAGCCACAGCGTTAATGCGCTTATATCACGTTTTAAAGCAAATATAACGGAGGCAAAAAAATAATGCCATGCCCAGGGCGCCATTTACACTTGCTAAGCTACTGGGAAAATCCCTCTATTAATTAGTGGGGTACGGAAACCCTACCGGCAAAACAAATACAGTTAGATTGACCCAGCGATATTTCTCAATGGTCAAAACATCGACTTCACTTTCCACGAAGTAAAGTCGTTAAATACCCAATATAAAAGGACAAACTCCGAAGTCCTTTTCTCTTTGGTAAACTTCCTTCCCCAAAAATCTGGTAACCGATACAAAAAGCAGACTGATATACTCAGCATACACATACGAGGAAATCAATGTTTGTGTACATTTTAAAAACTGAGGAGATATTAACATCTTGAATTTCTTTATTCAATCCATTTTCACAACTTTTTTATAGCGGTTGTTAGTTTTTAACATTCTTCATTTCGTTCATCGCTGTTCATTTTCGTTTAACGAAAATCGCCGAAACGTCCACTACTAATTACCGGAAACCAGCTGGGTAAAGCAAATACAACTAGGTTGATAATTTTCAGTGGTCAAAACATCGACTTCACTTTCCTCGAAGTAAAGTCGGTAAACACCCAATATCAAAAGACAATCTCCGAAGTCCATTTCTCGTTGGTAAACTTCCTTCCCCAAGAAGCTGGTAACCGATACCAAAAGCAAACCGAGATACTCAACGTACACAGACAAGGAAATCAGGTCCTTGTTCACCGACGACAGGAAGCCCTTCCATGACAGAGAGTTTACAAATCTAGTCTCTCGTATCATGACAAGCTGGAGGATGCGTGGCCCCCCTCAGATAAGCAAAAGTCCCTCATCCCTCCTGCGATGTCAAATAGGCAAGGAACAACATCAACATGCCAATCGTTGTTCGGGCGGTTGCCGAGGGATCTGAATGGCCTTTTTACAGCCTCATCACTCATGGATCCTGGATTGTTATGACGTTCGATAAGGTCGAGGAATTAAATTCCGAGATTGGAAGATGGGAAAGTCATAAAGCGATGTATTTGCCCAATATCAGTTGCAAACATGCTGTCGTCTTCGCATACCAAGAAGTTGCTGGAAGGATTTTATGGCCCAGATAGCATTTTATGGTTACTTAAATAATGATTGATTAAAATAAGCACACATACACACAAAAAAACGACACACACATACGCCAATGAAAAATTATCTTGTAATACAACGTAAAAGAGTAGCCTTGTATAATTATTTTTGTTTGTGAATAAATAGAATCAATTTCTTTTTTCATTTTTCACACAGTTTTCACTCAAATCCTGTGTGATCCTAAATTCTAGGATGAGCGTAAGACAGAAAGAAAAAAAAACACCTTACAATAAACTTTACACGTGGATCGATAGATTTTTTGAGGGTGCAGTAATTTGAAATCAAATGTCGATTGATTTTACCATAATGAAGGTATGATCACGTGATATTCATCAAGTGCGCAACGTTAATGTGATTTTGGAATCTATTGCGCAAGGAGGAAAAAGCACATGGCATCACAATATTGCTTAAGGTATGTGCCTACCTTCGGAGCACTTTTTTGAAAAAAAGGAAATTTTTATTCAACACTTATGTTTTCATTTATAATGGTGTATAAAACTGTTAATTCAAATGCCATTTTAATGAACAAATTTTTTATTTTCCAAATTTTGACCATTTTTGGTCAAAATTTAGTAAAAATTGACGTTTACGCCAAACTTCCTATAACAAATTCTAATGCATGTATTTCCCTTTTTCTTTCAATAATATATTTGGTATACATTTACCTGTGTTATGAAGCAGAATATTTAGAGTACCTCTTAAAGTTACTGAGATATACCAAAGTTTGTGTACGCAACAGCTTTTTACAAAAAAAAAAAACTATCACTTTTTCAAATAAAAACAGCTCTAAAATAAATAATTATGCACTTTAAGCTATATTTGAGGTTCATAACATACCTAGAGATGTATAGAACACTGTGATTAAATTGTATTTGAATATCTTAAAAACCTTTTAAGAAATGAGATTTTTCGTAATCTAAAAAAATGAAAATGGCTATTTTCCAGAAAACGCAAATGAAGATTTTAAAAAGTCACACAAAAAATTATATACATATTTTAACAACTTAAAATTCACAGTATTTGTAAATTAAGCCTTCTTTGACTCAAATTTAAATCAAAATTAATTAAAAATCGACTTTAAATTTTTTTCTTGATAATTTTGTTTTTGGTTCGACTTGTCGCTTCGATTTCTTAATTCTCTCAATATCAATTTCTATGTAGTTTTTTCTTAATAATTTCCAGTTCAAGTTTGACATTAAGATGGTTAAATACAGTCATCAGCCTTATATCGCCTGAATTAAATAATTAAACTGCTATTTTACTACATAATAACAGTGTTTGGAGTGAGCGAAATTTTCTTTAGGTAAAATATCCCGTAACTAGAGAAAGTTGCCAGATACGCCTAGAACAATAATAAAAAAGTAAGTAAAACTTAATTCTGTATTTAAAAAGTAAATTGTACATTCACATTGTCTAAGAGTAAAGAAATAGCTGTTTAGATGTGTTTTTTGCATTTCTATGGCTTAGTTTCGGTTTCGAAAATTTCACTTCTGGTTCATAATTTAGGCAATAACTTTGCTTTTAACTATCGGAGGAACTAAAGTAGACCATTTTTGGAATCCTAAATGTATGGGCTTTAATATAAAGTAATAAAAAAACTTTCGAAAATTTTCATAAAAACGTCAATTTTAGGGTAGGCACATACCTTAAGGCAATGTGCAGTTGTAACTGCCATGCGCAGTTATGTTTGTCACGTCACTGTGACTTTTTTCGTGAAATGACTTTATTATTCTTGTAGTCATAATAAACAGTAAAGAAACATGCGGATCAAGTTTTTGAAGATTATAACTTGGCAAAAGGGAGGTATACATGCCCGGGCGCCAGTTTTAGGGAGCGGCGTGGAGTCAAAGCAGCACTGCGTTTGTGCCAAGCGAAATATAATGAGGATAAAAATGATACCTTATTCCGGGTACCATTTACACTTAGTAAGCCACCAATGACGACTGGAGTAAAAAATTATATTGTTCCTCGGGCACTACTTATTCTCCCTCCACCACTGGCTACGGTGACAAAACGTTAATGCGACTATGTCACTTTTTCAAGTCAAATACGATGAGGGGCGAAAAAATACCATGCCTCAGGAACTGTTTACAAAAGCTAAGCCACTGATGACGGGGGAGGGGGCGAAAAATTCATATTCTGACCTGTCGCCACATACCCTCGCTACGCTACTGCCAGCGGTAATAAAGATACGAAAATAAAATTGAATAAAGAATGTGAATTGCTATAAATAAGTAATTTTAATAACACAAATAACATATTTATAGCAATCCTATCTTTATGATAAGATTTTGAAGCAAAAAATTGATTTTAGTTACATCTCCGTAATTATTATATTCTAATTCAGTTTCAGAAATTTAAATACTTTCTTTACAAATTTTTAGCTAGCAGAATCCACAGTTGCCGGTCAGCATAACAAAAAGAAAAAAAGACAACAAAACCGGACGAATTAAAGTTTGATGTTATCTGGGGATTAATCCCGAGAACTTTCATTATCTAAGGATTAGAGCTTAACCGTATCTGATCAAAGCATAGTTTGTCGTAATCCGTCAATTACCCGCTGAGAACGTCGATTATCCTTACTGATACGATTTGACTTCATCGATATGTCGATCAATCCTATCAAAATTTATTATAAAATTTCATTGATAACTTCGTACTTGGAACTCATAAATGTACTCAATATACACAAACTGAAAGTGTTATACTTTCTCTTATCTTTCACGTAAAGATGTTGTTTATAAAGGTGCGTATACACTTGCGAGCCGAATGTTCCAGAAACGCCCACGCCGATCCAAATCCCATCTTATTAGAGGTTCAAAACACCTTTAATTTTTTTAAATGCATAATTTTAACATTGGTAAAAGCACGCGATGAAACAATAAAATTAGTTTGAAGAACAATAAAAAGCACTGCTACAAATTGTGTTTAAAATTAATTTTGAAAATTATATTAAAATGAAAAAAAGAATTGCATGGAAATAAAATAGGTACCACTGAAAATTGATTTTTTTTAAATTTTAAAGTGGTATAAAAATGGTTTTGTGTAATAATATGCTCCGAACATATTGAGAAAAAAAGTTAAAAATTTTATTAATTTTTAATCAAAAATCTTATTAAAATTTTGAAAAGTTCTTTCTCAGTGAGCACCCACTACGCGAAAAGTAACTACGTGCCAAATTTGGTAGCTTTAAGTCCAACGGTCAGTCCTGTAAAGAGTTGTGTTCTGTGCGTAATGCGATTACATCTTGCAATTTACAGAAAGTATGCCAAGCTGCAGGACCGTCTTATCCAATTGGCTAACAGACCCAGAGACGCCGTTGATCCAAGTACGCATAGAAATTTACTATACTGCTTTGATTTTAATATTTAACCAATAATTTAATTGACTATTATTTTAAACTTGTTTAAATTAAAAATATGATTTGGGCTTGTAACTAGACTATAAATTAAATTGCAAATTTTAGTATGAATTAAATAATTGTAAAAAGCTTAAATAAAATACAAAGTGTTTATATGTGTGTTATTATATTAACTTTAATATTAAATACGCCATTGAGTTTTTGTATTAAATAAAAGCTTAGATTAGAAAATAAAAATACCTTTTTAAATGGTAAACATTAAATTAGTCATGCACACGATCAGGGGTAGCTGAATTTGAATTGCGAAATTCTATTTTGAAAAGGCGCCGATTTAAAAAAAATTATAAGGCGTTAATCAGACAACAGGCGATTGTTTTTCTCAGTTATTTCATGAAGTAGGTATCTCCGTTCGGTGCGATAAAATCCCTTGTTACATTCTGATGGGGCACCAGACTCTAGCCCAGGGTGTTCAAAGTTGTTAAGACGGCCCTGGCCTGGCTAAAATCATTATTACCAGTGGTAGCGGTGGCAAGTCGGGTGGGGGCAGAGAGCTACTGCCCGTCCCAACTTTCTAAGGAGAAAATTAAATCTTTATTCCATTTTAGCTACCTAAAACTAGGAATTATAAAAAAGCAAGTGTCCTGAAAAACTAGCTAATTTTGTAACTAACTGTAAACCTGTTTTGGCCCCCCCCCCCCAAACGCCGCTACTAATATCAAGTTTAAAAGCTATCCATGCACTTCAGATGTTAACTCTGTATAGTAATTTTAAGATTATAAGAAAAGAAAGGCAAATATTTCAAGATTCCTTGATGCTATAAAAACACGCATCATTTTCTCTTCAAAATCTTTCTGGAAAAAGAGCTTTTAGAATAACAAGGAGCGGTTTCCCTCACTTAACTGGAGAGAGGAATTTGATATACGAGTTTGTCTTTCATTAGACCACAGATCTGGGGTTAGAGGTCGAAGTGTTCCTGCAACATGTCTGGAACGCAAAACCATGTAATGGTTAATTTTGCGTCCATAATTGGGAAAGACCAGGAGTGAAACGGAACGCCTTTGCCGGCACTTCTCTTACAACCACATTTTTGTGCCGAAAACTGAAAATGACAAATTAGCTCATTCATCACACCCAAAACGCGGGGGTTTAGCTCTGGTATTTGCGTCATTTAGGACCCGTACCGAATCGTGGATGATTTGTTGGTAAGCTTGCATATTTATAAGGAGTTGGTATTCTTAATAATATGGTACCAACCAGAATTTCATTACTAAAATTTTATAAATAAAAATGCAATGAAATTTAATTTCCGAAAGCTATTTCCAATTATGTAGTACATCCCAATGTCCACAGTGGTGGCGATTCGGGGCAAACATTTTTTAGACACCTAAAAGTACCCCGAGGTATACGGAGCTAGACAACCAAATTTAATTACAAAATTAGCTAACTTTCCTGGACACTATTGTTTTTTTTATAATTCCGAGTTTTAGGCAGCTAAAATGACTTAAAAATTTAATTTTTTCAAGAATAACTGGGTGAGGAGGAAAGAACTGAATGTCCAGTTCTACTAATTCATTCCATGGATGGAATCTTGACTATCTTCGTATTCAGACAGTGGTTATGCGTATGAAGTCTCTTAATTAATTTTTAGGATGCGCCACTTTCATAAAAAAAAAGAGTACCTCATTTGAAAGTGTCTTAATCCTTTAGATCCCGACTTAATTTACCAGCAAGTTTTTAATTTAATTTTTTGCATAATAATATAATTTTTAGCGTAGAATAGCCCAGGAAAGGAGGGATAAAAGTTTCTTTAATTAATTAAAACAAACAATTTAATTAATAATTTAAAAATTGCTTTTTTTGCCTTCAACTGCCAATTACTGTTTGATGAGGGAACCACATTTTTCATGACCTGTCATGAATACTGCAAGGAAAACAGTCGTATTATGAAGTTATAAGCGTGATTAAAGCGATACTTTTAAGTAACGTCTCGTTATAAATGGCCAAATTAAGGCTCCCGATTCTAAGTACGGTGAGAAACCAAAAAAAGGCCGTTCTTCTTTCACATTCTTCAGCATATTGGTAAATACAAATACTTGCTCCGAAGCGTTCCCTTACTATATTCCAAACAAAATACTATTTGTTAGCAATATTTTTTTTTGCACTAATTTATTTTCTTACTATATCTGTACGATTTGAGTGAAGAAAAAATATTTTCACCTGTTTTAAAGCATCATTTTTTCTCTCATCATAATCAAAAGTGGTTTACGAATAGATGATGTTTCAGAAGCTTTCCTCTAGGCAGGGGGGGCAATGGCCCCCCCCCCCCGTCGGCGAGAAATGAAGACTTTCGTAGGCAAAATCTTTACTGTTTCGGGAGATGTGGATAGCTGGGTATCAAGGAATCTAATAATTTAAATCCCATCTTAAAGTTTTTATATAGTAAATGGTCGAGATAAGTTATTTGTGTTTGAATTCAACAATTAAATAACGTTTAAGTCAACGGAATGACCGACCTGTAGTTCACACCATATTTGAAAGAATAATCGATAAGGCAACATCTGATTCATGGCCGGTCGGCTAAGGGATCAACAAATGAAAATTTGTATGTTTTGTTTACTTTCATCGACTGTTTCGATCACTTGTCGGTGGAACTATTAGGGAAAATTAAAGTATCTGTATTATAAAAGACTGTGGCGATACATAGTGGTCATTCCTCTTATTGTTCAGCATGGATATTTTTGGCCCATAGATATAATGTTAAAAATAACCTTTATTAATTATTGTGTGTTATTTTGCTTGCCGCCCGTCGGAAAATTTCTGCCACTGCCTCCGTCTCTAGGTCACAGGAAATATTTTACATATATATATATAGTTTACTTTTACCTTTCTTTCCTACCTACAGTTGCTTCCAACTGGATTCTAAACTATTAGTCACCCCATATGATTTCTTCTTCTATAATGAATATATACTTGGAAAACATAATCGCTGTGAAGTATATCATGGCAGGTCATTTAAAATATTGACAAAGGACCTGAAGAATTTGTTGTCAAAACTCTTCAAGTTCTCCATGACTAAGATCATGTTTAGTTGTCCTGTATTGCCGCTAGGAATAAATTCATCTTAAAAAAAGGTGGGCAGTTGGTTTGTCTTTCTGTTGCTTAGTTATATGATACAAAAGCCGGTTTTGGGCATATTGGGACAAGTATACAACGAAAAATAAAATGAAAACTTATTTAAAGGTGGATCACTTTGTGATTTTGTGCTTCATCCTTGCACAAGGATCATGGGAATTTTTTCTGTATAGTTACAATTTTAGTACAGTGCACTCCCGATTATCCGGGTTAATCACCGAGAGGGATCGCACGGACAATCGAAAAACACGGATAATCCGAAAACTCCTTTTTATTAAAGAAAAATCAACATCAGTACAAAAATATAAAAATTACTTACATTTGCATGCTGTATAACATCAAACTAGGAATTTTTCTTTTAATATTTAATGCTTTAAAAAATCTGTTATACATCTTTGCTTTTGCTGTTTGTTCATCTCTTGTCGTATATCGACACATCTTTTACGAACCGCAGTAATGTCACCGTAATCAAATCCTCTTTGTCCCATATAATCCAACAAAGTTTCCACAGATTGTAGAACAGCAGAATGAGAAATTGTATTTCCCTCATTTAGTACATCTTCTGCATCAATACTAGATGATTCTCCCTTATCAAGTTTTTGAAGGATTTCTAATTTTTGTTTAACATTTAAATTTCCTCCTTTTCAAATTTCCACACCACACCAGAAGGAGAGGTAGATGGTGGAACTATTCAGACTAGAAGTAACAATACTTCATTTGCCATTTTTCTAAGAATTTGTCCAATTAATAAACTTGAAAAGATTTTACACCAAAATCTTTTCAATCTGATTCATTACATTATCAAACCATTTTTTAATTAAATGAAAATTTAAGTTTTACAAACTTCATTATGAATTTATGCTAAAATTCTTCTTGATGTTCTAAATAACCCTTAGATTAGTATTAAAACCGAGAGAATCATTTAGGCCAGAGTTTGTGACTTTTCATAAATTGTATAAGACCTATAACTCTGCAGAAAACTTATTTTTAGATGTCTTTTACTGATATTAATTTCTGTCTACATATAATTTAATGTCAATTAATGTACAGAATGTCTTAAGTGAAGAAAGAATTGGGTGGGATTCAATTGGCCAAAGATAAGATTTTATCAATACAGTAAAAGCTTAACTAACTGGCATGCTCGGGAAACGCCGATTACCAGATACCTGAAAAGTCCGTATAGTTGAGTGTGATGGGAAAAATTGTAGCCTTTTTCTTTTACCGATTAACCTTAACCATTTTTTTTTTTTGGTTGTCGATTTCGCTTTTTCAGCAGAAGGTGAGGAACTTTATTTTTTTTTGATTTTCACTTTTGCTTTTGAACCCCTCCCCCGTAAAACAAGTCTGTGTACGTCACTGCACTGTATATTGCTTTTTTTCCTACTATGCCCCTCCGTACCATGCGGATGTTGCATTCCAGAAATAAATTGCCCGCGTGAATGGAACAGTTCGGGCTCACTAAATTTTGGCACTCTGATGTAAAATTTTTAGAAAAACTCATTTTCTAATTTTTCCGGTTAGCTCAGCTTTCCGGATACTTGAATGCCAGTTAATCGAGAATTTACTGCACATAAAATTATAAGTAATTAACACAAATATGACTATGGTAATTAATGCAAATAAGCCTCTCTTAGCAATATGTGGTAAAATAAGCTGCAAAATGTTTCTTAATTTTCTTGTCTTGGACAAAGAAGAAATCACATCTCAATTATTCCTTATAGAATGGCATTAATGTTATTAAAGTGTTACATACAAGTAGCAATTTATTTCATTGCAAAAATATTTGGACTCGTTCTCAAATGTCGCATAAACAGAAAATTTAATTTTGTTTTTATCTGAACAGTTCTGGTTTTATTAAGAAAAAAAAAGGCCAAGTAATAATAATTATATACAAAAACGTTACTTGTAAAACATAAATTTTGATATGAATCAAGAATGAATGTAATAATACTTTATTTTTCAAAAAAGTACTCAGTCCATTCCTTTCAAGGAAAAAATAAAATATCACTTTATAATATATGAAAACTAAGTGAACGATACTGCTAAATTAATGACTCTTGTTAAAACAGTAAAAATAATTATTGATATACAGTTGAAATAATATCCTAATTAGAATGAAGAGAAATTCAAATGAAAAATAATGAACTAAAAATCAGCAAAGGAATTATTTTAATACACATTTTAAGAAACCGTATTTACAAGTATAAAACAAATGCTTTGGAAACATTACATAATGACAGCATTGTAAACAAATCTCAAATATAAAAATGGGCCCCCCCCCCACACATACACCTCTTGCCAATGAAATAAGAAAAGAATTAAAAAGCAAATTTGTGAAAATTTTAAGGCTTCAGAAACTCTGAACTAGCTGGGGCTTGAAATAAAATACAGCACACATATATAACATTATTGAAAATTTTATCAGGTTAATATTTTTATGTATGACAGATTTTTTTTCCAGACAAAAAGGGCACCTCAAATTTCAAAGCAATTTTGGAAGATTTGACGTTTTTTCCCCCAAATAATTTATATAATTTGAATACAATGTTCAAGCCAGCATGTTATTAAACTTTCCAAATCTTGTATTACTGTCATGAATGTCTCTAAATGACTGAATGCTTTTTAACTCTCTGAGTGCCCAATTATTTTTATCTTATAGCTCTCAGGTTAGAAAAATTAACTTTTAAAGTAAATGAGTTGAACACTTTTGTAGTCAATCACATCTCTGAAATCTTATAATACTTTATCCATGTCTCTTTAATAAAATATACATTATAAATACGAATTATCTGCTTTTGAACTAACATGAAAAATGGAAAAATCTGGTTCCACAACTCAGAGGACTAACAGAAAAGTGAATTTAATCTCCCTTTTTTTTTATGGTCACCTTGAATTATTTTCCTCTCTTTTGCAAAGCAATAATAAAAGATTAGCAACAACAATAACAAAAAAAACCCTAAATCTTTCATTAGAAGGTAAAAAGAGATTTTATAAAATAGTGCAATGGCAACAAGTTACAATGAGGGGATAAAAATTAAAAATTCAGAGCAACACAAGAGTTGTATTCTTTATTACATTTACATACATTTATATAAGCATCACAGGGCATAAAAGAAGATTCAGCATGTGAATGACAAGATAATTTAGTCATGTACCAGGAGCAGAGGGGAACTGATGTAGAGCAGTTTTGACCCTATATAAAAAAAGAATGAGAAATGTAAATGGTGTGAGGATGCATAAAAACTTCCATTGATTTAATGACATAAATATAATAACAGTCTAAGATGTATATTAAAACGTTCACATGATGCACTATTCACAAAAATGAATTCTTGAAAATCTATAATTACTATAATTTTCTATTTAGAATAGCAGATCAGTAGCAAAATTTATTTACATTGCATTATGATTTAAAGCTTGTAGAACTATACTGCACTTAATTTTTTTAAAAAGGAACAGAAGCATTGTTTTGAATTTAACTTCTAGCACAAGATAAATGGAATGCATCTTTTCACAATGTTTGTATAACTCTTTTTAAATTTGTACTGAGGGAAAAAAGACAATAATTAATTTTTATTGATATACTAAACTACAAATCTTAAATAAACTCTACATATCTTAGGACTTGGTAGTAGACTCAAGGAATGAAAAGCAAAAAAAGTCAAACTTCTATTCAAAGCCTTCACTGAAATTCCTAATTCATACAGGACTTCCATATAATATTATACACATGAACAATATTCAAGTTAACAGAATGCAAAAAGATATGAATGTCTACATCTTCAGTGAATGATATAATACATTTTCTACATATCTTAGAGCAATAAAAAAAAGTTTTACATGAAATTTAAATAACTTTTGTCTTAAACAAAGAGCTTATTTATAAAGAATATTAACTTTTGATATTTAAAACTAAATTCTATTCAAATATATAAAAGTATGTTTTAAAAATATTACAAGATTATTTATCTGGTGGTGATGATACAACCCATAGCTTCTCTTCACTTGAGCACTTCTATAACTTGAGTTGGCACTGACTTTAGAATATTATAAATATATTACACTTAAAACACTAATAAACCTTAGTTATAAAAAAATTTAGAACTTATTTACCTATCGAAGAGAGTGGTATCAGTTGTATTTAATAACTGCTGCAGAATTTGTTGAACCCCAAGCTCTTTAAGTTTCAACTGCCGTTCCATTGAACCTAGGAAAATATTTTGATAAGTTTTAGCTTGAAGATAGAAACAAAATTTTAAAAGCTTTAAAGCACTTTTTGAAGTATTTATCAAACATTGAACATACCATCTTCTTCCTTCCACAATAAATTAGAAACACAGAATGTGGCAGCAATTTGCAGTTTCACATTTGAATGCAACTAAAAGTAAAAAAAGAATTTAATATAAAATATTTATTATTTTCCCATAAAAACATAAACCGATTCCTATTATAACAAAAGGACAGAAAATATGTCTATTTTAGCAATAGAAAAAAGTTTTTTTTTTTAAAAAAAATCAATATAACACTAAAAATACATTATGTGTGGGCAAGGATTTGATATCACACATACAACCATGTTTTACTTCAAATTTTTACAAATGGTTTTTGAATGAGACATAGGATACTCACAGCTTTCAGAGATAGTCCAAAAAAATCAGATAATCATTTTGGGTAAAAAAAAAAAAAAAAAAAAAAACTTTTAATTTTAGAATTACAACAAAAGTTACAGAAAATAGATAAAATAACCGGGGGTGGGGGGTGGAAATGAAACCAGCATTTTCTCACATGAAAATATATACCTACCAATTATAAAATTTAGAGATTACTAAGCAATTAAAAGAACCCAAACAATTTGCTTGTTTCTTGGAAGATTTTTCACTATCAGATTCATTGCATTTCAAATTTCCAGCCAGGTATACAAATGTATGCACATTGCTTCTGTGCTTAGATACAAAGACGGAAATAATAATTTTATAGCAAAAAAATTTTAAGTAATAACAATAGTATAAACCATAAATACATACTCATTAGTAATTGAATACTAAGCTGATCATAACATGAATATTCAACAAAATTATTGCTGTTAAGATAAGAGTGGATTTAATTTGAAAGATTTTCATTTTGATTTTAAAAACTTTTTCCTTTCAACTGACAGAAAATATGGCTGAGATCAATAATATCCTTTCTCTATAATTTGTGGGAAGAAACTAAAATTAAAGGAATATATAAACATTATGCATGTTTTATGTTGAAATTCACTATAATTTACATATATATTATGAAACACATCCACATTTTCCTTTTGCCAAAAAAACATACACAAAAATGCTTAATACTATGCATATATTTTTACTCTTGTTTTGATTCAAAATGAACTTTCACATTTAACACTGAATACAAAATTCGGAAATTCTTATTGTACACAAGCTGCATGTATTACTAGTACATTGCATAGTAATATTTAGCATGAGCCACAAAAACATAATCACCATGTATATAGTAAGCTTCTTTAAGACATCCTCATTTGACATAATGAAATTTTTTGCAAAGTCTCCATCTGCAATGTTAGCCAAAATGCAAAGAGCTTGCTCTTTAACTTCAATGCAGTGGTCTCCTTCTAGAATAAGGACGATGGATTGCATTACTTGCTTGCCATGCAGCCCCATTATGTGATCTATATGCTGAAATAGAAAACAGATGTTTATAAATATGTATACATTTTAAATAGGTTTCATCTAAAATATAAGTTAAATATGAGTCTTTCGCAAACCTATATGCGTCAAACAAAATATCAAAAATTGGTTGAAATCTATTCTCCAGTACAGTCACCAAGCATACGGCCATCATCAAGGGACAGAAAGAAGAAAGATGGCTGCTAATGTAAGTAACCCTTACAACTTGATTATTTTGGCTGCCGTACAGGCAATGAACCATACTGCATTAAAAAAATTCAATTGTATCAGAAAGTAGATTTCAACCAAAAATTTTACATTAAATTTATATATACCAGAGGCTGTCCAAGTAAATTCAATGGGTCCCACAAAAGACTTGCAAATATCAATTTTAAAAATAATCATTAAAAATTAATATTCATCTGCAATCTTAACAAAAATATTAAAATGATGAAGAATGACAGCAGACAACTTTCAGACAATAAAATATAACAATAAAATATATATGTAAAATTTTTATTTCACAATTCTGAAAAGTAAGACTAAATTTGCCAAATGGTCCCAGAGTTTACTCTGGACAGGCTACTGGTTATTAATTAAAAAAAAAACATTTATTAAAATAAATATTGGTGAACAATGAATTCTACAAAACTTTTAAAACATACTTTATAAAATCAATATTCATCCATTTTCTGGTCAGCATTCTTAAACCTTTATAACATAAGATTGCATTATAAAATACGAGAGCTGTGCAAATTAGATTAGTCATCCCCAACTGAAGTTTAGGACTGATATCATTTTCAAAATAACTTAAAAAAGGCACTAAGAATATTTTTTTCATAGTATAGAGCAAGGACGGGGAACCTGCAGCCTTTTTGAGTTTCTTATGCGGCCTTACCAGTTATTTACAATTTGCAATGAAATAATATACTTGTCTATAATATAATAACAATTACAGAACAATAACAATAAGATTTTGCTTATGCAGTCTTTTGTAAAACTGCCAAATTTCATGTGGCTTTTCAGTGCAAAAAGGTTCCCCATCTCTGAGGTTATATTATAAACTGATTAATAACAATCTGTCTGTCAAACAAAGGAGCTGAAATAGCAGCCTGAAAATATATTTGATATAAATAATATGATTTAACCTATCAATGTGGGATTGTCTATTAAACAGCCCATAAAGGTTGGTTAAGTCGTTTACGAATTGCAATGCATTGAATTAATTTTATTACAACAAATAATGATTAAAAAAAAAGTCCACATATTTTGGGAGACACAAGAGAAATATTTCGATACACAAAACCAGCAATTCATTTGATTTAAAAAATTAGGGAAAAGAACAAAAACTTCTTGATTTGGTAACTATCATATGGCTAGGATTTTGTTGAATTTTCTTGAATAGATGTTGAAGCATCCTAACAGAACATCAAAGGAAGTAGGGGATAATAGCCTTTGTTGCTTCAAATCCCATAACACGAATTCAAGTTCAAGAACATCAAAGGTAGCCAATATTGATAAAGCAGTAAACTTAATAACAGTTTTAGACAACACAGAAAATGAATACAGGCTTTGCAAAAAATGTTTACACACTTTGAATAACTTTTATATACATAATTAGTAACACACATCAAATAAATTTATACAAATGCAGAATTTTGTCAGTTATCAAAAAGGTAGGGATAATTGTGACTCCAATTTAAAATTCTTGAAAATTGAGGTGGTGTAAAAATCTGTCACAATTTTGAATAATTCAGAATGTTAATGTGATCAACATTAATACATGCATATTTTACAAAAATGCTTGGATTTTCTCTGGTTTACTCAGAAAAGAAGCTCAACTACTTCAATGAGCTTGATATAGCTTAAAAGTTTAAAATTTTTACAGTACAAATGAAATATTTGTTCTAAAACAAAATTTGAGGTAGATAGTGAATCTCTGAAAAAAAAAAAAATCAGGAAATATCAGATTTGAACAAGTAAGAAATCCTGAATAAATTAAGAACACAATCATTCCTGATAATGGTTCAACTTGTTGATGTTATTGCCTAGGCATGCCTGAAGAAATCAACTGATGTACTAATAGCAGTAAGCATGTCAAGTGGCATTTTCTTTCAATTCATTGATTTACCTGTTCTTGAGCTAAAAGTATTATTTCATGTATCTGCATAAAAAGAAAACCACCAAGATAAAATGTGGCAAATGTGGGAGGAATTCAACATTAACACTTCATCCCAACCATCTGAACACTAAATTTCACCAAAGATAGGCTCTCAAATTACGATAGTAATAGATGCTCTCTTCTGCTACCATTCTTTATTCACAAACATCTCTCGAATGCATGGCATAATGCTTTCTTGTAAGTTCAGATAAACATTATCAGCTAGAGCATTCTCAAAGAAAGGATCAACCAATGCATATACTGACAAATTACCTAAGGTAGGTAACATATAGTAAGTTCACAGGGTGTTTCCCTTATCAAATAAGTTATTTGCTGTGTAGCTGTAATTATGACAAATGACTGATCCACTGGCGGTGATTGGATGGCAAAAAATTTATAGATACCAAAAAGTACCAGGGAGTATAAGAGGTAGACAACAAAATTTAAAATTTATTTACAAAATTAGCTAACTTTCCTAGACACTATTGTTTTTTTAAAATATAATTCCTAATATTAGGCAGCTAAAATGAAATGAAAATTTAATTTTTTCCTGAAAGTGGGGAGGGGGCCCACTGGATTGATCCATTATTTTTGAAAAAGTATTGCTTTAATGCAAAATATGGTAATTGTAAAAAATGAAAAACAATTGCATTGATTCATTAGAATCATGAAACCTCCAATATCTGACAAGATTCTACATATGTATTTATTAGTTTTGAGGTATGAAACTATGACGTATGCTTATATAATAGCTATTCAAAGTGTGGATACATTTTTATTACATCCTATAAATATTCAATTCCAATGCATAATGTCTCATAAAATGATGCACGAGTTATTTTTCTTAAAGCCTTTGTAGACAACGAAGACAGTATTCTAAATTTACTCTTGCAAAAGTTTAATTTCTGATAAATTTTAAATCTAGGAAGCATTTCTTGCATTAAGAAATGAAAAGATCAAAGAAGATTTACATAACAATTTTCTAACGTGACAAATATGCAACAAGGGGTTTTTGTACAATCTTATTTACTCTCTCTTAGAATTTTATACAATCTATTGAAACCCTTGACAACCCTTCGTACTTTGTCAATAAACTTAAAAAGAAACAGGTTTTAATAAAATTTCACTAAATCATTTTTAAGTCAAAATTGAGCAGTTCAGTAAGCTTATTGTAAAACTGAATAATATGCACAGAACTGGTTTCTCATATCACATAAACTAAGAAAAAGATGCAAGAGATTATAGAAAAACTTAGCTTCAGCATTTATTTTTCATGCGTATAAATTATGCTTTATTAAAAATGTATTTCAAATAATAATCTCAAATGTGTCTCACCATTTTTATAATGATTCTTTTCATCTACACTAATGAATTTAACAAGTCTAAACGCATAGATTGTCTAGTGAATTTCCTTCAATGGTTTACTGGATGAGAAATGGGAACTTTATAAAAAATACCTAATACATAAACTACATGTCCACTATGATACTGCCTCTATTCAAGTAGTTATTTTAAAATGTATCATTAAACTGTGAATATTATGCAAGACGAAATTTCAAAGGTAGATGTTTAATAATATTCCCAGTTTAAATCTTATTTTTTCTCATGGAAGAAGAAACCTCCCTAGAAGACTAGGACAAATCTTTTGAATGATTGAATATCAATTTTTAAAAAGAAACAAGTTAAAGCTTTGGGAGATGACTTTAAGATTATGACCAAATGTATTGAAGAAGTCCTCTTTTTTAACATTTCTTTTATGAAATTCATTCCACCAACTAAACATTATTTACAAAACAAACATCTATTCCCATGCACATTTTCAGCATGACAGCCCATTTACTTCAAATGACATCTTCAGCTCTTAAGACTATTATGCTGTTTATGGACCCCATTTAGATAAAAAATATGTCATAATCACATGTAGCCACATTACTTCAAGCACATACAAATGATACTCTGATTTTTTAAACAGTGCCTTATTTCTTGACATTTATCTATTTAAAAAAAACACAGAGAATTACTTAACTTCAGATAAGTAAATGATGAATCTCTCAAGTTCTAGTCTAATAGGTATATCAAAAAAGCATAACACTAAATCTATTGGTTATCAAACAATAAGGCAGATCCAGGTTATTTTTACCAAATTCTGATCTGACAGAAACACAACATAAATGAAATCCCCATCCTACAGCTTTCTCACTGACACTAGAGATCAAAATAAAGGCAGCAATGACTTACAGATGGTATATTATTTTTGTCTCTAATCAAATGTTCTTAAAATAGTCATCAATTGACACAGAACCTTAAAACAAAAGAATCAGGGTATATGGTTTTGTTGGAAAGATCCAAAACATTTTGTCTATCTGTACAGTCATTGCTATGCCATTGGGATACCTCAGCATATATTTTTTATAAACATATAAACACAAATTCAAAGAAGAAGCCAAAAGTTTGAAGCCTTGTGTATAGTTCCATATCTTAAAACAGTTAAAAATACCAATGTGCAACCAACTTCAAATAAATGCTCTTAGGTGTTGATACATTTTTATCAGTGTTCAAGTAGCTTGAGGAAGCCAACTTTTTCATTTATCCATAATACCACATATGTTGTACCACATATGTACATAAAACAACATCTAAGTTTGTTTAATCAGCAGTCAAGCATGTAGAATAAGCAAGATCTGAAAGCACTCCAACACAATTTTTAGCAAAACACTCAATGGCCATTATGAAACAAAGGGTCAATACATTGCAATGGAGAATACAGCATTGTCCACATGTATAAATGAATGAATTCTCATAGACAATGTCTAGTTAACACCTTACTAATGCCATTGGTTTACTTTTTGTCTTGAAATGTAGGGTCATAATTCACCTTCACCATTTCTAAAGTATGTAGCTGTTTTATCCAACATCAAACAACATTTTCCGTTATAACAATGCTTTTCATAATTCATGTTTCTGAAATTTCAGAACAAGACGATCAACCTCTGAAAACACTTCAGAGAACACAGTTCAATCAATAGCAAAATAGCTATTCTGACTATGAAAGAGTGGGATGGTGGAATGCATTTCAAATGGGGAAACATAACTACATGCTTCCAATGCCACAGTTTCCAAACTTCTAAAATCAACTTCATATGTGTAACGAGGAACAATGTTATCTGGTCAATTTCTGTTTTCTCATTTTGGATGGGAAGTTTAGGAGTACATCTGGTTTACACTTTTTCCTCATAAAGAAGTTTTGATCTAATGCTACACTACATTTGGAATCTAAACACCAAAGTTCCTTACATTTTTTAATTTAATTTATGTATTTAACTGACAGTGAACTCATTTTTTTTATGATATACGTATTTCAGGATGATGATCAAACTACTTATATGCATTTAAACTTTAATAAAGGAGCTGTAATTCTCACAAACAGATGAAGCAAAACTCCAGTAGTTTATTCAATTAAAACAGTGTTGCTAAAGAATAGTTTTGTTTTTCTGTAAGCTGCAATAAGGGAAAGTAATATTACCATGCTAAAATGGAAAACTATTTTTCAAATTATTATTATTAAAGCATTGATTAGTCGGATTTGATACTTCATTCTATGTTTTCACTGCTATCTTAGGTAGTCCCAATATAACTCTTCAACCTCAAATTGAGCCACTTATCACAGAAACCAATTTCAAAATAATCTCTGTATATATGTAAAAATACTTTACTTCATATCTCACTTGAATTTTTAAAAAAATACATTTTACAGGAAATAACTTTACAAAAACATTTAAAAATCTGACAAGATGATCCATGACGGCTATTTTTCTTCTTGCAAATGAATTGCTGGTCTTAATGTCTCAAGCATTCCTTTTCTGGTCGACTTATTCACTCATCTACAACTATCGTTAGTGTGTCCTAAATAACAATACTTTAAAACATGAAGCCATCCATTCACTACTTACAGGCTTGGTGGAAAGCAAATTTCTTAAGAGTCCCAATGTCTTCATCAAGACATCGACATCAGGATCAGAAAGTAAAGAGAAGAGATGGTCACTGCCCAGAGTGGTCAGGATCTGAGCCTTGATCTTGTGGTCAGCCTGGAAAGCCATATTCATGAGTGCCCACACACCATTCAGACGTAGAGATGGATCTTCTCGATGAGTCAGCTGACAAAGCAGATCCACAGCACCACATTCAAGGATTGGCTGAGTGGAAAACCACTGGAATGATTATCGAGATCCTTTCATATCTTGGTACCTCCACTTACATATCTCTACATTAGGGCTGGGTGATCTCAAAGTTTTAACATTACAAATACTGCCAGTAATAAATGCTTGAATGAATATCACAAATGTTATTTTCATTAATGCAAAGGCATTAAGATTTTTTAAAAAGAAATAAACCACATTGCTTTCTTTTTCACATTATTTGAATTCATGATTTTTTTGTAATTGAAATATCTTGTTCAATATATTCTAACAAGAGGTACGTAATTTTTTTTATTTATACTAAATGTGAAATATAACCAACATTTAAAAATACTCTTCAAAATTACAGTAAAACTAATGGAAGCACAAAATCATTTTATTTGAAAATACTCAATTATTGTATCAGAATTTGGTCACATTAAAAAAGCGAATAAACAATGCAAATAAAAAAAACAGCAGGAAGACAATAGTTGAACTTTAAAGAATGAAAAATTATTTGCTTCATCAATAAAGAGTAATGTTAGAAAACTGAATTGATATAAGTTTAATTGAACTGAAAAATTGAAATAAAGTTTCTCTTTATTAGTTAATACAATTGCTTCAATTGTGCATTTAATTTCTTCTAAGTATATAAACATTTGAGGTCAAAAAATTTCTCTTAAAATGGGATTTCAAAAATATTTCCATAGTACAAAAAGTTTAAAAAGCCCTTCATTATAGTAAGGTAAAAAAGACAAACAAAACACGAGTAAAAAAAAAAGCAGTACAAAAACACACGAAGATACACATCTTATGAAAATTATGGAAAGTAGCCAACTAATGCATAATATTTTTAACAAATAACTTCAAAAACTGCAACACTTTTAACAGCTAAGAAAAGCTTGGTGATTTATGATGATTACTAATTATAAATTATTCCATAAACAACCTGCATTTGTCTAAATATACCACGGACCACTTTTCCTGGATATTTAATGTATTTTAAATATGTGTACCACTTATTTTTGTTTTCTACTCCACAGCATTAATTAAAAATTTGTAAGATGACAGTTTATAGCAATTTCATTACGCACTGTTTAGAGAATTACTTGTGAAATATACAACATTTAAAATTTCAGATAAATTTTTTTTGTCCACATTTTAGGGGTTTTTTTTTGTACAGTAACAAATATGAGATGTCAGCTCATATGAAGTTTTTTTTTATAACGATTTTGTTTTTGGAAGAAAAGAAATTTTATCAAAAAAAAAAAAAAAACCCTTTTAAAAAAGAAAAGACAAATGCATCACCCAGCCTTCATCTACACATAAAGATACATTAATTTCAATATGTGGAGGACCACATTAACTGGTTTTTAAACTCAAATAAAATAACTATGTATCAGTTACATAAATATCAGGTAGTTACCATTAGAACAATAATATAAAAAATATATAATAGCATCAATTACTTCATCAAATGAACAAAAAAAAACTACAAAAACAATAACTTTTAAAATAATAAAAAGTATCAATCCTTGGAGACTAATTTCTTGACCTCTTAATTAGATGGCACATTTTGCATTAAATATTTAGTTTTTATATCAATTCATAAAAGAACCTAAAAGGTTTCAGAAAATTAATACGATTTCAGTCTGTTGGATTAATTACTGCTAATGATTTCACAAAAATTCTGTAACACCATGAGGAGTCACACTCAACATTGCAAGTGAAGGGGCTAATTTCACTGAATTTTGAAAACAGTAAAATGATCAGAATTTTTAGGAGAAATTGGATATGTGAAAATTTTGATTACCTAGAATAAGAAAATACAGCAATACTGATCCAAAACACTAGTCAAACAATTCTAGCAAGTTTCATAGAGGACTGGTGAGTTAAAAAAAATTTATTTATTCTATAGAGTAGTTGAAAACATGTGGTAAAACACTGAGCAGTTGCATGTTTGATGGATATGCAATTGAAGAAGTATGTTAGGTGGTTTATATGCATTTTAAAACTTGGCCAATTAATATGTTACGAGATTATAAAAAAGTTGTTGTTCCAATTATTCAAATTTTATCAATGAATAATAGGACCCTTAATTAATAAATAGCTTCAAACAAACTAAAATAATATACAAAGGGGGGGGGGGACCCTTTTCTGAATGTGTGCAAGATGGTCTCTACAACTTCAGTTTATTACAAACTCATTATTTATCTATATCAAATTCGGTAGCATCTATGCATCATTTCAATAGCTTAACATCAATGAAACTATGCAACCTTCAACCATTTTAATTTAACTTTGTGGTTTCATATCTCTGTTTATTATCTAATTAATATCATTATTTTCAAACACATTAGCACAATTTGAATATTAAAATAATTTTAAAGATAATAGTTTTTAACAAAAGCATATGACATCTCATTTCTTTATTGAATCAGAACAAATACAAATAATTTCATTCAAAATAATGTACATACATAAAACATATTTGACTTATGCAGCCCAAAAGCAACAAGATACAAAACACTTCACAGATAGCAATGATAGGATACAAGAGTAACTACACATACTATGTACTAACATAAGCATAGATCAAACAAGTAACTTTCAACCCAATAAAAATAAATAATTAAAAATGAATTTTAATTAATTAAAAAAGCTTTACAAAACTTATTGTTCCCTTTATTTTACACTTAACCCTTTGACATTGAATATCCTTGAATTTTAAATTTCATAAGTGATTTTTCTTTCATAAAAATATATTTGACAAAAAAATTTATGTTTTTAGCACTGATCTTTCAGAATAAGAAATATCAACACATGAATGGAAACAAAAGTCCATTAAATCCTGAATCACCACTCTAGAGATTCACCACAAGAAATAAAAACTGTTTCAATTTTTCATTCCTCAGGCAAAGCATATGATTACTGCAGGTTAAATCAGAGGGAGATAAGTTTTAAAAAGTCAAAGGGTTAATGCACTGTATAAATTTCTAAGCATCAGAAACATATACAAAAAATTAAAATGAATATATTCTCAAAATGAATACTTCATTTTGTAGAAGAATGCAAATATATTAAAACTAACACCTGGTGGAAAAATCACTGAAAAGGAATATTCTAGATAAAAATTTCTATTTTTTCTTTTTGTTAAAGTACAGAATTAAAATAAGTATAACCCAATAAATAAATATAAAAATAAAACTTGTTAATAACTCTTTTGAGAATTAAAATTACTTCTTATGAAGTCTTTCCATTAAGAACAGACTTCAAAAGTCTTAGTAAAATTGCAGATATATGTAAACATTTAAAAAGAACTAATCCAAGCAAATATAGATAAATTTAAAAATGAGCCTTGATTTACAAAAAATGGGACCAAAAGAATTAAAACCTGGATCAACCAACATTTAAAGCTATTTAATAATTTTAAAACATGAAAATTGCCTTACCTCTTTACTGGGTGAAAATTCTAATAATAAATTGCACAAAGTGCTGGAAGCAACAGTCAGTATGTCATCATTAGCATTCTGAATAAGCTTCATGAGAGGCCGCCACACAGCATGATCTTGAAAAGTAGTACGTAATTGCTGCACAGATCGTGAAAGACTATGAAGGCACCTGACAGCTGACAGGCGAACTTTGGGATTTGGATCAGTGAAAGCACCCACAATGCTATCCATAAGAGCATCAGTATCAATTATCTAATTAAAACAGAATAAACTTCATTTTAGAATCCAGTTGACAAATAAATCAATGATGGACTGATTTGCACAATTAACATATCCTTGTAAAGTTTGTTCATCAAAAATAATTGCATTATCTTTTCTATCTTACTCCCCATTTTTAAGATGGGAAGCAAAGCAATCACAACAAGCTTTCCTTTAATGCACACAACATCTGTTAACGCATGCTCTATATATTTGACACATTTTATTTGATTCATTTATTAGAGGTTTCTTGATTCTGTGTATAGCCCAACAAAATATTATTTGAAATAATAGCTGCTTAAATTAATTAAGCTCACAGATTCAACCTACCGATAAAATATGCACAGGATACGACTTCAAAACATATAAAAAAGTTTAGAAATAGAACCTGGCTTTCAGGGATTTCTCCTGTAACATGTTCCAACTGACTATAACTATTTGAAAAATCTACTGAAGTAATAAAAAAAATTTCTAAATTTAAATTATTTCTATAATTTATTCACAAATCTTTTAATATAATTTTTGAAATACTGATAAATTTTTCTCCAGCTAATACCATGCACAATGTATATTTGACTTTGTTTCAAGTCTCAGGTACATATATCAAATTTAGTAATTATTCCTGAACCAAATTTAAATACAGCAATGCAGAACAATCTCTAATAATAATAAAGCAAGATATGTATGCCTGTTGGTGCTAAACAAAACAGAATGTTATACTAAGAGCTACCATATTTGTCACAAAAATGCTCTGAGGCGTGATGATGTGAATTTAGGAGAGTTTTTTTTTAAACTTTAATTCATAAAAAATTAAACTGAATTTTCTAGTCTTTTGGGAAAACTACAGAAAATATCACACAAAAATAATTTTTTCAGGGTTACCAATTTAGTTATCATTCAATTTTCCCCTTAATTTAACATTATTTTTATAAATCTTTTGAAATGTAATCTGCAAAAATATTTTTCATTGTTTCAATAAATATTTAATCGCATGCCTTTCTAACACTGTGAAAGACATGGTTAAAAAAGATTCTTTTTGATACACTAAACCTACATGAATCCAAAAACAGATTTCTACTTCTCTACAGTTGCACATTCTATGCTTTTTAAAAACCCGTGTTTCACCTGAAGCTCATGGAATGAAGAGATTTTTAAATTACATCTGTTACTAGTTTTATTCTGCCCTATTACATTGTTAAATTTTATTTTTGGATCCAAAACTTCCTATTTTTCTTTCATACAATACATACAAAGATGTAGATATTTCATAGCTTCTCTAATCTCCCGATTTTTACTATTAATATGACTATTTCTGACACTTAACAAAGTTCATATTAAAATGCTTTATTTTGAAAGCCTGCTTCTCAAAAGGTAAATCATTTGCATAAATTTCAATTTTCGCTACATTCTTAGTTTTCAGTTTTATATAGGAGAAATTTTAAATAGTTACAAATAATAGCATAAATAATAATAGTTAAAAATAATAATGCAGTCTATATCAATAGCTTAAAAGCAGAAAAGCCAATCATCTGAACAAACAAGCCAGCTGCCAAAAGTGGATAGCAAAACATAAAATACTCAGTGTCAATGACTTTTAAATATAAAATTTCCTTTGTACTTCTTTTGATAATAAAAGGTACAATAAATAAAAACATTAAATACATTTTTTAACTCTAGTGTAAAAAAAAAGGGAAATGAATTTACTTTTCTTCGAATGTCTTCATCATTAGCAGCTAGAGAAGAAAATGCTTTAAAGGCTGCCTGTTTCATCTCTTGAGCCATTTTAACTTCTTCAACAACCTATAAAAAACACATACAAGAACACTGAAAATTTATGACTGTTAATAAAAAATTATTTTTCATGATAACATAATGACAAAACTTAAAGGCATATCAGATAATACCGAGTGCAATGCACTACATTTTGCAAATTAAAATTGGTAAGATCTTTGGTGCGTAAAATAAATAAATAAACAGAAATAATAATGAAACTGAATGATGAAATATTTAAAAAAAGTTTTAATCTGAATTTTTATGTATCCATAACAGGTAGCTAATTATTATGCTTTTGATCTAAATAATATTTAGTTTTTATATACTTAATACTATAATCAGAAAAATAAAATTTAAAAATCAAACACATGCAAAATCCAAATCAATAACAACTACAATGTTCTCTTTCATGTTTCTTTAATGTGAAGAGTAATTATTTTCTGCTGAAAAATAGATGTAATACTTAAAAATTAATATATTAATTTTTGATCTTTACTTTTAATTAGAACATGCCATAAAGTAATAAAGGATTTTAAAAATATCAGTAAAAACACAAAAAGTCACTTAATTTTTACAATTTTTAGTATAATACAGTTTGTAATAAAATTCAACAAAATGGGATTGTTGGATTCAATTGTGAAGATTTTCCCCAATATGAAGATTTTCATATTTAAAAATTCAGATAAGGGATATCAATATCCAGCAAATGATAAAAGTTGAAATCTCACACAAGACATAAATATTTTTAATTACCATATCAAAGACATCTTTCCTCACACATACGGAAGTATCATTAATTACCCTAAGAATGGTGTCTCGCTTAGACACCTCACCATAGGAAATGTCTTCACCAGTTTCGTTTGTGGCTCGATATTTTAAAAGTTCTGATAAAGTTGGTATCAAATGATCACTAATACTAGCTATCCTTTGTAATTCAGTATCCACTTCTGCAAGGTATGCTAGAGTTTCAGCTGCCTCAACTCTGTCTGCAGGTGGAATATCCTTTTGACACATACGGACTAGTGTAGGAAGAGCCTAAGAAGGAGGGGAAGAAAAAAAGGACATGTATAAAATACAACATATCAAAACAAATAATGTGCAAATAATCCCTAGTCAAATAATGTGAAATAGGAATTCGCAAATAATATTTTAATAATGGTCAACAAACAAATCATTAAAAAAAAGTATTGTGCTAATAAATACAAGAAATTCTCAACTTCGAAACCACATGTTATCATTAATTCAGAGACCATTAGACATGGATCTACAACACTTAACATAAATATACTTTGGATGGTGACAAACTGTAGTTTAAAGAGAATTTATTTGAGCTTTCAATCAGTCCTTTGTAAAGTTGTTTCAACATAGGTCCAGCATTGACAATTAACTTTTAAAATTATTATTCTTTTTAAGGTTATACACTTCAATTAATAATAAAATGAACAGTTATTATAACAATTAATTGCATTTTCTATGCCAAAAGCATGTGTGTATTAAAATTTTTATTTAGTTTTAATATGATTAATTTCATCATATGATAAAACAGTTAATTCAAAAAAGCTAGATGCATTATGTTATTTTTTAAAACAGACAAATTCAAACATAACTAACAGAATGGGCAAAAATAAGCTGGCCACTAAAGGCAATTAGTTATTGTAAAAGAGGAAATAAAAAAGTTTATATTTGCAAATTTTACACTGATTAAATAATAAAAATCACATTTAATAACCATTTCCATACTATGTGAAGCATTTTTAATTATACAACCTTAACAATTTTTTAAAGAAAAATATACACAATTAATTAAAGATTCCCCAGATATATGCTGTCATTTAACATTTTTTAAAAATATTTTATAGCAGTAAATCAACCTAAAACAAATTATTTTGTTCATTCAATCTTCAATTCTAACACAAAGCCCACAGATTACAACAGATTCATAATAATCATATAACATTTTTAAAAGGACAATAGATTGGACAGTAGTTTTAAAAAATGGCAGTATTTAAGGAGAACTATCTAGAGTGCGTGAAATCAAACTGGATATAAAAAGGTTATCCATAATATAAAAGAGACACACTGTTAAAAATATGGCATTAACTAAAAAAAAAATGCCTAACCGGACGAAGGTCACAACATAACGAATCCCAGAAAAGTGCTCAACTTACTCATTGTTTGCCACCCCTTTCTATAGTTAAATCATTCCAAACTGCTATTCTAAAGTTTTTGAAACAAACAGTAACTATTTTTAAAACTATAATTTTTTCAGTAGCTGCTATAATGCAAATCAGTCTAAAGACGCTATGGACAATCCTAATAGTTAACAGATCTATTTCTAAAGAAAAAAAAAAAATCATACTTTGTACACTATTCTTGAATCCTCAGATGAGAGTGCACCAGCTCTAAACATATAGGTCATACTGAAAAAGAATTTAAAAATTTTATTTCTGCAACGAAAAATATACTTAATCACCCACATGCAGTGAATATGTCAGAAAAGTATTAATACAGCATATATTGTTGATTGAACTAAATGAACTTGAGATTATTTTGCTCATTATTAACTAATGCAATTCAGTTTTGAAGAATGTTAACTGTACCTAAAAATCAACATAAAACACTAAACAAATTACATCTTCAACTTAGAGAGTTTATAGGCTATATCCCTTTAAGACCAGACATATTTTCATACTTAAATTTAATTTTTTTTTTTTAGTTTATAGGTAGCCTTGGATCCTACTGGTACTGTAAAAAATAATTTAAAAAATTTAGCATGTCCCTCAAATGCAGGAGCGCACCCGTACAATCGTACAGGTTACGCTTTTTCTGCGTCAACGTGAACTCATACAATCGTGCGGGTTAGGCTTTTTCTTTGTCAACGTGAACCTGTACGATCATAAGAGTTAGGCATTATCTATGTAAGCTTCGTGTAATTTACTTTTTCATGGTTTAGTTTTCATTCAATATTAATTACTCAAAGAAACAAATATTTAAGCATCGTAATAAACAGTTTATAAGAAAAAAGATATTTGTAAATAAGGAAATTACAATTTTAAAGACTAAATTTTTTTTAATGAACATTTTTGAAACAAATTTCAGTTTTTGATAAACATAAATACACCTCACATTTCTCCCACTGAGTTTTAGAAGTGCCTTCTTCTGAAATAAGGGATACTCCTGTATTTTTAGAAGGCAAATGAAACTTCACAGATCATGAAATATCTGATTGTTTGCTTTTCATTCTTTCTTGCACAATAGAAATTCTTCAGCGCCTTCATGAAATGTTGGATTTCACAAAATGTCGGATGGCCCCTCTCAATCCCCCGCTTCTTTAGAAAATCCCCCTATATTTCCTCTGACAATGTCTATTGTATGCAAATTCCTTTCCTATACTGATTATATTCAAGGAAGGACCACCCATCATTTCCCACGATCATTAGGACAGATGTACATACGTGATTGATGATCATAGCGTCAGTTTTGAGGGCTTTTGTACCTAGTTTCTTTGTTGGAACTGAATAACTACAGATACATGTACTGACAACAAATTCTTCTTGCTTCCCCAATAGTAAACTAAGGAGGAAGATAGGATTTCAATGATTGAGGGAAATCTTAGTGTGGAAATTTCTGTGAGTAGTCTCCTTTGTTACTAAGCTTTCAAAGAGATCCTTCAAAATACTTTGAGAGATCTTGTCACATTTGAATGCTGATACAGTAAAAACGATAATGCAATTTGCGGAAGTTTCTCGAGGAATACTGAAGACCATTGAAGGCGGTGGGACATATTTCGTGAAACTCTCTTGAAAAAAAGCTGAAAGTAGAAAAAATTGTTTATATGTAAAATATTTCATTTTTCGGTGAAAGGAAATGAACTATGTATTTTTTAAGTTAAAATTTTTTCTTCTTAATATAGTACCCATTTCAACTCTTAAGGCCGTTACTTAGTGATACAGTCGAACGAAAACACCAAGGTGTGCATCGGATCACACGAGAAAACACTACAGAAAAGAAGTCGATTTTCAGACAGTGAACTCAAATAAAGCCGAACCCGCACGATCATGCGGGTAAACAAATATTATGCCTGAAGAGTTATTATATTAATTCTTAACTAACATATTTTCCTATTTTTTTTATTTATTTCAATATTAAATTAACAATTGGTATCTAAGCAATTAAATATTATTAATAATTAGCTAATTACGACAGATAAATAATTCTAATGTTTAGTGCGAATTTTTTGCAAACAGATTTAACATGATTATAATTGAAATATGGACTGTCTCTGCCATCTTTTGAGAAAACTAGATACTATTGATATTCTAGAAACTAGAACTGCCATTCCTTTCGGGCATTTATTAAATACAACTCTCCAGGAAGCAGAAATGCTAGCTAGTGTCTAACCCGTATGATCGTGTGGGTTCAGTCTTAAAGGGATATACTAAAATGCTGGTAATGCTAGCAAAATGATACTAATCAAACTTCAAGCAATCTAAACTAAGATTATAAAAAATGGGTTGGATGATGAGGTAAATCAGAGCCAGAATAAAAACCACATAATTTGCAGCTTCTTAACTGAGGCCACTACTCACCGAGTCTACAACATACATTTTTGTTCTTTCAATTCTTATGTGCTTCTCTCGTAAAAATTTGTAAAAAATATTTACCCTCTTTAAAAATTGCCATTCACAGCATAAATGAAAGCTTGTGCATATGTTTTTGCCTTATCCCTTTCTTTCATGTCTGTTGAAAATCAGTAAAGTTGAAAGCTTGAAAAGGAGATAGAGAGCTACTGTTCAATAATATATATTTCTTGTTGTTTTCCAGGGTCAGTGAATTTCCAAAAGATCTCTGATTCACACTTCACAGGTAAAGATTAAACAGGCATATTAAGCGTAGATAAATTTGAATCACTGGTTTTCAATTATATAGGAACTTTAAAAGTGTTCAGTCAATACTTGCATACAAAATTTACATAACAACTCGCACACTCAATCCTATCAAGTTTAACCTCATAACTTTTGTGCCCATAAGCTATATGGGTATAAAATTACAAAAACTTTAAATTGAAGTCATTAATAAATGTTATAATTTGATAGAAAAATTATGTGGAATCAATATATATCTCAAATACCCTGCAGAATAAGTTTAATAACATGAAAACACAGTAGGTGTCAACCAATTAGATAGCAGAAAAATAATCAATTAAAAGGTTAATAAAAATAATCCTGCTTCCTGTGTGCACACATACACTTAAAAAGACATTGTCATCAACGTCAGAACAGACAAATTTTTTGCACATGCCTTCAGAATTTCATAAGGATTACCTTTAATATACTAATATCTGCATGCAAAATTAGATATTTTACACATTAGTAAATTTTTACTATTTTCCAAATTGAATACTTTTAACTTGGCTCAGCAGTTCAATGAATGTGGTTTCCTTTGTGGTTACAGGTGAGCATTTAATATCTGAATTAATTCAACCATATCTGAATTGACGAATGAAAATTTGAAAATAAGAAACTGAAAACATGCCAGATTCCAAAAATGTACATATCATTTGTATGAAAATCAGAACAGTTATTGGTCATGCAGTGCAATACAAATTTACAATATTTTACAACAAAATATTGCCTTTTCATGAAAATTATGCATCGACAGAGAATATTAACAATATTTATACATACTATATTGATTATAAGGTTTTTTTTTTTAAAAAGAAAAATAATTTAGACTTAAAATTACTTAATGCAGGAAAATGCCAGATGAAACTGTTTTAAAATTTCTAACAAATACAAACAATGTTAAAAATTTTGAACTTCTTTATTTATGTTTTAATGAACATAAACATAATACAAGGGTAAATAAAGTTTAAGTGCGCCACAAAAAAGCACAATTTTTATAAAACTGTAGACTTATTTCTAAAACACAGTATAAAAAAGAATATGGACTGTTTTCTTCATAAGGAATAAATAATGTTTTCTTCCTGACCCTTGGCTATCATTTTTTCTACTTTGGGGGCAATTTTGTTTGCAGTGATTACTTTCAAGACTGACCCAAAGCTAATGTCAGTAATCATTGATCTGGCAGGAGACATATTACATGTCATAAGTGTAAGTGGCTGCTAGCACCAAAAATTTTTTCCAAACATGGAAACAGTTTCATATGCCAATTTTTAAAACTGGCCAGCATGTCACTACATTTCATTCCTCAACAGCAGCAGAATACAAATGGCATGGTAATTGTTAACATATTAACGACACCTAAAATATTAGCAATCATGCAAAATGAAAAATAATTTAAATATTTATATTTATGAGTATGAGCAAATTATAAAGAGGAGAAAATTTAAAAAAAATTTAAATGAAAGAAATAGGCCAATTACCATTTCGCAGATATCAGCTGCATTTCTGGATTTCGATCTCGGCTCATTAGGGACACAAGAATATCAGGAATTGTCTTCCCTAAATAGTTAGCTGCAACAATGGATATGATAAGTAATTTGATTTCAAGTATAATTATTTTTATGAGAAAAATAGCATGCATTAATTTTTTAAAAAAATAATCTAAAATACTACTTAAAATTAAAAAAAAAAAACCCTCATTATAAAAAAAAGCACCATGTCAAATACAAAGTAGTGCTAAATATTTATCACTTAACAAAAGTAACCAAACTTTTGTTCCAAATGTGTATATACAAAAATATGAGACATAAAAAAAAGAAAAGAAAACATAATAATCAAGTAAATAAAATCCAATGGAAACTTTTAACTATTCTATTCTCGTAAAATTATAAATAGCAATACTAACAATAAAAACTTAAAACACAACTAAAAAGATTTATATTCACAGTAAATTAATAACATTTTAAATTCTCATCAATACTCTGAATTAAAAACATGTTGATTAAATTTATTTTTGTTACTGAAGGTCATGTCTTTGCTTATAAACTAATTTTTAAGTGAATATAAAAGTTTATAATTTACCTGACACAGCCAAATCAGAAACCTTCTCATTTTGGTAACACATTTGAGCTAAGCACCGTAAACTCGGAATTTGAACCTAAGATAAATTCAGTCAATATTTAATCAATGTATACTCTTTTTTCCAAACATAAAAAAGGTTTAAAATTCAAACTGAAAAATTAATATAGAACATGCAGGGGTTTTAAACTTATAATAAATCCAGTATATGAAAGAGAGAGAGAGAGGGGTGAGGTAAGGAGGCAAAATACGTTTCTTTAAAATACATCTACAAACAGGAAATAATGGTATTTAATTTACTATATTGTAATTTAAATCAAACCAAGTCTTTCTGCACAAATTGTATGACTACATTTCATTAATTAGTAAGTGCCTAGATATTATCTGGTTTTGCTTATGGCTTTTGTAAAGATATTTCAGGAAGTTATATAAACAAATTAAAAAAATAAAAATACTAATTCTAAATATTTAAACATGGGCATTACTTACACATAAAAAATTAATATTAATTGAGAAAATTTTTAAAGTAAAATTATAACATATATATACAGTGGCTCCCAAAAGTGCTCGTACACTTACGATTTTCAATGAAATAGGGCTCTATCCATGAATTAAAATTAATATTTCAGAATAGGTATTTAATAATAAGATCTATAAACTATTCTTAACAAAACTACATGAAATATTCTAAAAACATAGTAAAACTTTATTTTTAAGAAATCAATAATCAAAAAGTAACAAAAACTTCATCTCACAAAAGTCTTTGTACACTTTAAAAAAATCTCTATATATTAGCAAATATTCTAATTTTTCGTTAAATTAATATTTAGTAAGATATCCTTTAGCATCCACAACAGCTTTCAAGCGTTTGGGAATAGATTTCACTAGTTTTTTTGTAATTTCTGCATCAATGTTCATCCATTCTTCCAGCATTACTGTTTTTAGTTCAGTTTTAGTTTTAATGTCATGTTTTCGTACTCTAACCTCCAGTTCTCTCCAAATATGTTCGATTGGGTTTAAATATGGCGATTGAGGTGGTGTTCTCAAATTTTGTGGACAATTGACATCAGAGGCGAACATTGAGAGTCGTGTGCATAGGATCGTTATCTTGATTTTTAAAAAAAAATTGTTTCCACTACCCAAATTTTGGACTGATAATTTGAAATTGTCTTTTAAAATATTTAAATAAAAAGCATGATTCATTATGCCATCAAAAAATACCAAATTACCTAGTCCTGATGCTGACATGCACCCCCACACAACGACACTTCTACCGCCATACTTAACTGTTCCAACTAAGTTCTTGGGATTAAGCTCCTCATTTTTTCTTCTCCATACCATTATATGTCCATAGGAACCAAAAATGTTATATTTGCTTTCAGTTACGCAAATATAAATAATGTCTTATTTTCTGCAAATAAGACATTATTCCAATACATTTCGGGTTTATTTAACATTTATTTTGCGAAGGAAAGCATGAGCTTTCTGTTTTTCGCACTAACAAAAAATTTTCTACGGGCAGAACACCCATTTAATCCAGCTGCTCTGAGAACTCGTCGAACAGTTTTAGGTGAAATTGGAGTAGAAAATTTTACATTAAATTCTGCAGAAACTTTTAAAGCACTCAAATGTGGATCTTTCTAATTATAAATCTCTGATCACGTTCTGTTAACTTTGCCGGTCAACCTTTTCTTACCTTGTTTTATATCCAATTTTCTTTTTTAAAGTGTTTTATCACATATTGCCCTGTAGAATGGGATAAATTAACTAATTTAGCGATATTCCAAACTGATTTACCACTACTATGATGAAAAATAATAAATTTTCGAATGCTTATTGTTGTTTCCCTACGACTACGAGCCATTTTTAAATAATAAATAGAATATTACGGTGTAAGCAAGCAAAAATTAAAGCCAAACGATTTTCTAAATGCCACCACAATGCAAAATTAAAAATAAAGCGACAGACAATAATTTAAATTATGAATTTATCCGAAAATATTTCAGTGTCTGAAGACTTTTGCGAGATAAAGTTTTTGTTACTTTTTGGTTATTGATTTCTTAAAAACAAAGTTTTACTATGTTTTTAAAATATTTCATGTAGTTTTGTTCAGAACAGTTTATAGATCTTATTATTAAATACCTATTCCGAAATATTAATTTTAATTGATGGATAGAGCCCTATTTCATTGAAAATCGTAAGTGTACAAACACTTTTGGGAGTCACTGTATATATATAGTTAATGAATACTAAAGACCTGATGGGATAATTCAGCACTCTTCAAAAACTAATCTTTTAAAAAAAAATTCTGAAACAGAACTAATAATATTTGTGTACATATTTTATTAAATATACAACAAACTTCAGAACAAATTCAAAGAAAAATCTGTTATATATTTTTTTTCTAAATTTATTTCAAATGTAACTATATACAAATATATTATGAATAAACTCACTCTATATATATTACAACATAACAATGGCGTCAAAAGTTCTAGAGCTCCATTTTCACATAAGATTTCTTGATGTTCAGAAGTCTAAAAAATAAGAAAGTTCTTAATCTTACCAAGTTATACTTTATTTTTCTTAAATTTAAATTAAAAAACATTGCCCATTAAAAAAATGCCGATTTTTATTTAGGGTTTTAGAAAATATATTTAAAAAAAGTAAGAGGCAATTATGTCAATAAAAAGACATTTAAAAATAAACAAAACAAACAAAAACCTTTGAAATTTTATTATGAAAATAAGGATATAACCTGGCATCCAGAGTAGAGCATCGTCATTACACACTCTTGGACTGAAGAAGAATTATTTTGAGCCATGCGAATTAAGTGAGGGATAAGAGATGGATCATCATACAAAACTTCAATGGGGGCATCTTTTCTCGATAACACTGTACGTAAACACCTCAAGCAGGCCTCCATTAACTTTGGATGAGGACTTGCCAAACCTTTAAAAGTAAAGCATGGGCAATAAGGTAAGTATCTGATAAAAATGACAATATTAAACTACTGCATATATAGCTATTTTTAAAACAGAAAATCTGCTTATACTCATATTTAAGAAATAAAACACAGGTTAAGACACCAAATTAAAAAAATTTGCAAAACAATTTTAAAATACAGATTGCGCCTCCCTGTCGGGCAAACTCTAGCACCATTTCTGTTTAGGAGTGAGATTAATTTAAGAAAAGAAATTCATTTAGTTTATTGGATGGCATTAATTTTTTATTAATTAATAATTAATTTACCAGTCAAGATACTTCATTATGATTTAAGGTAAGAAACTGAAACATCTAGGGCTTTTGTTTCATCAAACATTTGGTGAGAACTTACGCCAACCTTAAAAATTCATGAATTTGAGTATACTTGCCACAGCCTTAGAAAGGGTTAAAACAAATAAACAATCAGACGTTTCAATGTTGCATTTTCAAAAAAACTTCTTTTACTTAATTCTCAAAAATTAAAAATCTTCATAAGTTTTTAAAATTGCAATCAGCATCAGTTTTGTCTATTTACTAACAAAGTTCAGCAATTGGTAGCTCTAATTTGGAATTGGAAGTCAAACTGAACTTTAATAAGAAACAAAGGGAATAATTAAAGTGGTTTCACATTATAAGAAGATTATTTACTAATTAACAAGATAAAAACCTGCATTTTCTTGTAAGAATGGTTTAAAAACCATTTTTCAAAAGAGTTGGATGAAAGTGATTAATAATAATGAAACAAAATAATACAGTTAGGATAGATATACTTTACAATTAACATTTTTAAGAGATGAAAAATGATAATTTAGATTAATTCATATATTTAGTTGATTGAAAATATTCCAATCAACTTTGAGTCTTGTCCCATATTCGTGACTGCATGAAAACTACTGAGCAATGAAATATTTTATTGGAACAGAAAAGTGCATTCAAAATTACGCAATCTGCTAGGTTAAAGAAATTGAGCAAAATTATTGAATTCTTAAAATACATTTTAAAAATAATTTTTCTGAAAAATAAATTTTGTTTTTATGATGAATGAAAATATCATGACCACTATAGAATTATTTATACAATTAAACAACATCAGGTTTTGTTTTTGTGGGGAAAAAAGCCTTAAATTTCTTTTCTCCAGTTTGAAGTTTTTTTTTTTTTTTTTTTATACAGAATTCATATTAAACACACAATTTAACAAATAAATTCCAACAGCTAAAGGAAGAAGGCTAATTTTATTTACACCAGAATTTTGATTTGGAACAATTAAAAATATATAGGACTGGCATAGGCTTCTTTTGAAAATTACTGAAATTCATGATTATGAGGGAACTCAGCCTGACCAGCTTGATTTTGTAGCTCAAAGCAGCTCATAATTAGAAATGCATCTTTATTTAGGCTACAGCACCATAATGAAGACTAAATGTTTGCAAAAGAGAAACAGATAAGTCAGAATAGATTGGACATAACCAGTGATGCGGGGTAGGTAAATATTTTTTGGGCAAATACCCAAAACTGGGTATTTTGGAAAAAAAGAACAGAAAAGCATTACTGAATGGTGATTCAAAATGAAACAGATTAAAATTATAAATAACCCAAAACTAGATATTTTGCAAAAAAAGGTATTTGTGAATGGTTATTCAAAATAAAACATATAAAATTTCAAAAACTGGGTATTTTGCAAAAAATAAAAAAAAAGTATTTGTGAATTGCAATTCAAAATGAAACTGAAATTAAACATACAAAATACCCAAAACTGGGTACTTTGTAATGAAAAAAAAGTATTCACGAATGTCAAAATTAAACATACAAAATTTATATACATATAATTTTTAAATTAAAGTTTTGACCAAATCATAAAAACAAACCAATTGCTATTAGGATTCAAAATAAAGTATTCTAAAACTTAAACAGGATCAGCGGATAATTTACTTTTTCTGGTTTAAAACTAAGACACTAATAGGATAATTTTTAACACCGCTATCGCCAGTGAATCTTGCGATTCGTAATTTACTCATATTGCCATGCTGCAAGTCAACTATTCTTGTTTTGATTTAGTGAGTTATATAAATATCAATGTAGATGTTACATTAAAAAGTTTAAAAAAAATTAAAATGGAAAAAAATTAGCTGCTTGGATTTTTAATGTTAAGAAGGATAAAAGTATCCAATCTAAGTACTGTAATATTGAGTACAATCATGCCAATGTGAGCAAAATGGAGAAACACACAAAAAATATTTAAGTCTATTGGTTTAAAAAAAGTTTTGTAAGGAATAAAATAGATAATGAATTTTATTTTAATCAAATTCCAACCATGACAACTACATGAAATTTGGAGTTTCAAGAATGTTTAAATATTGATGTTCGTGATCCAGATGAACCTCGCCTAACCAGTAAACTGTGTTTGTGTCTAATGCATCGTCAAATAATACAACAGTTTCAGCAAGAAGAAATGTGAATTTCTTGTTGCTGAAATCTTGTTACAAAGACCACTTACCTTTGTTGAAAGTAATATGAGTGCATATTACTTTTAGAATAATTCACTTTTAAAAATTGTTCGAACTGTGAACTTCTCATCAGCAATATCTGGTAATTTAACTAATTAATCCAAAAAAATTATAAACAATTATATCTTTCATTTTAGATTCTATTATCAGCTATTTATCATATTAAAACTAAACTCAACATTTTCTTTTTTTAAATTTAGTTAAAATAACTCTCATTTTTAAAAAGCAGCAAATGCACTATTATTCATTACTCATTGTAATTAAAAAGGATCGACATTTAGGCCACGTATTTTATGCAAGATCCATGCTATAGTATTCCGTTTTTGTTTTTTCTGAATCATTTTTTTTAGTTTGTGTAGAATTTAAAAGGTTGTAAAAGACTCATATGTTACTGTTTTTTTTTACCTTATACTCAATATATATTCTATACATATCTATATTAAATAGAAACATCATATTTCACAGCAGTGCCTGCATTTTATATGAATAGAATTAATTGAAAAATAAATACCCAGTTAAGTACCCATTTTGGTCATAAGCATTAAAATAAGTAGCAAATCATATTAAAAGCTCAAAATTATCATAAGACTAAATAAAAATTATGTGCAAAATGAAATATATACCTCGAAGAACAACATTAATAAGGCCCGCCCCAAGAAGAGCTTCCACATGTTTATCTGTTCCTAAAGCTAAACTCCCTAGCGTTACAGCAGCCTCTGTCATTAGCTCTGGGCTGCTATTTTTGTCCATCAGGAGTTGAAATAGCCTAGAATTCAATTTAGTTTTTAGAAATACGTATAAATTAACAATTTTGATACTTTTTATATACTTCATCATAGTTACTACAAATAATTCAAATATTCAAGCTAGTTGTTTTCAGAAAGCTTCATACTTTAATAAGGTTCAAATGAAAAATGTTTCAGGTATACAAAGATTTTTGATACATGAAAAATGTTTTAAAATATACATATCTAATAATAATGACACTGATACTTACGCATTGTAAAAAAAATCAAACTACAATTAAAACATTTGAAGACATAAAAGCTAATACATTTTCAATATTTCATAAATTATAAAGGATACCAATATTAATATGAATTATAAGAAAACTGAAATTATCACTAAAATACTGACAGAATTTTTTAGGGACAAACTAATAATAATAAAAAATTATGACAGTACTGCATAAAAACCACAATTTTTTTTTTTAAGATTATGTCTAATTTGCCAAATTAATTTCTGCAATAGTATTTCGCATCAGAGAGTCATAAGATCCAGAATGAAATTATGATAAGTTTTCACTAACAAATACTACATATTTTTATATCAAAGTTTTAAATTGCTAGAAATTAGGTAAATATATAGATTTTTAGAAATTCTTTTCTAAAAAAAAAGATCGGCTTTAAATGCTTGCCACTTAAAATTTGAAGTAATAAAATCTTATGTGTTCATAAGTCAGCAGATAAAATTATTACGTCATTAAAAATAATTTATATTTAAAATATTATAAATAAAAGGATCTTAAAACATATAAAATTAAACATTAATATTATTATATAACAAAATTGTCTTGTGGGTGTACATGAATGCAATCCAATAAGCAGGATTTAAAAATCTCTTATTTTACAAATATTCTAGGAAAAGAAACGTAGCACAAGTATTAAAACAGCACTTGTAAAAATCCACAACAGAGATTACCGATAGATCTCAACTCAGCGCTCGAAAGTTTCTTATAGCTCACCAGCTTGCTTGCTGATCAAAATCCAACTAACTCTTCTTGGCTTGAGAACATGCTTTTATACTTTTTCAACAGGAAGTGACTTCATTACTTAGGAAGTGACATGATCTCCAGAAAGTTCATGAAGCCGGTAGAAATAGGTTGAAAATTCGAGGTCCAAGAAAATTCCTTTTGTCGCCAAGATTAGCATCTCAGAGAAACAACTTTATATCTTTGCAACAATATAGAAAATAAGTATTTAATAAGAGACAATTATTACATACCTTGGTAGGACACCCATGTCGATGACTATTCCTTTTTGTTTATTGCTCCCAATCACTGAGTTCTTTAAATGCCTGAAGGAGAATTTTAAAAAAATATAATGTTTCATTAAAAGATATTTGATAAATGATAAGTTCACAAATTCAATAATTTCTCTTTTATATTCAAGCTCTACCAGTAAAACAGGGTGTGTAGAGAGAAATTGCTGCAAAAATTAAGCACTTTAGCCAAAAAAAAATTAAGCAACTTTATGCATGCATACGTAGACCCACGTATTTTCTAAGCATATGATGTTTTTTATTACATAATACTGCATAGTTTTTATTGAAAAATTTAAAATATATATTGTTTTCAATTTTAAATATGTAATTTTTTAATTTTAATATTTATTTCAGTATTTGCACAATGTCTTCTATTGTTAAATAAAAGATATCTTTTTGGATTGACAAAAAAAATAAAAATGATAATACAAACTGTCATTACAAAAATTTAAGTCAACTTTTATAATATTAACAATAAAAATCTGTGACCATTTTTTTAACATTTCTTAAAATTAACAAATTACCCATTAATTTGCCTTTGGGAAAACCATTCCAATATTTCAATATACGGCGGTACCCACTATTGAAGAAAGAGAGAGCGGATAATAAAGTCATTAATAGTCCAGTCAGCAAAGGATTTGAAAAAAAAAAAACTTCAAATCATATAGTTCTGAAAATAGGTACACATGCTTATGAGGGGCTCCTGATGAACTTTCAAAAATCCCCAGTCCTGAGGGGGGGAAGCTAGCGCAACCATCTTGGATTTATCCCTCTTTTTTTAGTTTTTTTCTTGAATATCTCAAAAACTATTCAGTTCTCAAATTACAATTGATTAAACAAATCAAAGAGCACAAAATTTCCTACAAAAACATGCATTTATTCTAACTTCTAGCTTTAATAGTTTCCGAGATAATGAGACTCAAAGTTTGCCGTCATCTTGGACTTTATTCCCTTTTTTTTTATAAAGTTTTTCTTGAATATCTCAAAAACTATTAAAACCGGAAAAAAAATAAGAGCATATATTTGTAGGGAATTTCACGTTCTTTAATTCTTTAATCAATTGTAATTTGAAAACTGAATAGTTTTCGAGATATTCAAGAAAAACTGAAAAAGGGAGGTGAAATCCAAGATGGCAGCGCAAGCCCCCCCCCCCCAGGACCGGAGACTTTTAGTATGTTCACCAGGAGCCCCTCACGAACATGTTGTACCAATTTGGACCTTCGTTGGATGGACTATAAGCTTTATCTTAACATGTGTTGACACCCTTGGATCTATCTCATCCTGGAATCCATTCCCGAATTCTTCCATTTTGTCGGTTTTCATTTTTGATACATTCAGTATTCTTTTCTTGATACATCCAATAAACAAAGCTTTATGACTATGCTTTCGATTTGTTGCATTCAACATCTGAGGAAACAAAAAAATAAGAATGTTTTCTTTGCACTTCTGGAGAAAATTAAGCATTTTTAAGGTGCTTAAAAATGGTTTTCAAATTTAAGCACTTTTTATGAAGATACGCACCCTATTTCATATGTGCTTTTACAGCCGATTCTCCCATACTAGAAATGACAAATTATTTGCAGTACCATGAACATCTCGCTTTACTTTTATTTTTGCCAGACTTAAACCATTCAGTGTATTCACTTTTGAAAGTTCACAGAGAATTAAATACACATTTTCCCGGCATATTATAAAAAAAATTCTGAAACTTTTGCACAAAACTTACTTGCAGTAAAAATACTTAAATAATTCGTTAAAATAATGGTGAAATATAATGACCAAATGAACCAAAAATACGTAACCACCTGTAGAAAAGCAAGACACCGTTTAAAGCAAACTCGCGTGTTTTGTGGGAATATATAAATTTATCCCCGGAAAAGAAACGATTTTTTTCCCTATCTAGACAAGCAAAAGGAGATGAAAGAGCCATGTCAATGAAAGGTGTATATTTTCCCCATACTAAAAGTATTTCCCTAAAGTGAGGGGGAAACATTTACACCGTCCTCTGGACCCATTGGCAGAATGCGAATGAGTCAGCACTTTCTGTTGAGAGATGAAAGATCAGACACAGCAAAGAAATACATTCCAGGGATGAGATTCTTCCGCTTTTTTGCGAATTTCCGCTTTTTTTGTTATTTTGGAGAAATTCCGTTTTTTTTTTAATCTTTTTTTTCTGTCAAAATTCCGGGTTTTTTTTCTTCTTTTTTCTTTTTCCCCCCCCGGATTTCCGATTTTTTTCCCCTGCAAAAAAATTGCTTTTTCTTCCGAAAATTCCGCTTTTACACAAAGGAAAGAAACTTTCCTATCTTCCGTTTTCGAAAGAAAATTCTGGGAAAATATGCTCAATAGTGCGGCTTAACTCCACTGGCTAGGAAACTAGCTGATTCATCTTCTACTGACGAATCAACATTATGTCTTCCAGCTCTACAAGGATGAACATTCCAACATTCAGTGCCATTCAAAGTATTAAGCACCACCTTTTTGCAGAAAACAAAACCTCTGTGGCATATTTTGCAAAAAAAAAAAAAAAAAAAAAAAAAAATTTTTAAATGAAAATTTTGAAAAAAAAAATTAGTTGAAAACTTAAGGTTATCTTGTATGGCGTACCAAGATGAAAAAAAAAAAAAAAAAACTCCTGCAAAATAGGCAGCTAAAAAGCTGTGTGCAAATGCAGCAAAAAAGCAGAGAATAAGACATAAAAAAAAATCTTCTCAAAATAAAAAATAAAATCGATGATTTATCAAGGCATTCTAGAGATAACGTAGTCCCGACAACTATGCCAGTAATTAAACAAAGAGATACTAATGAAGACTGTGCAAAAACTTTAGCCTCTACTGAAAATAAAGTTACAGAGGATGCAAACACATCCTTTAGTGAAGAAAAATCTGTCAAAGATAGGAGCCCTGCAAATCTGTTACCAACAAAAGCCACACAAATAAAAAAAAACCGAAAGAAAACCACGAAAGATTTAACAATTAAGGAAATGTTTCAAAGGGTTTGAAATAACAGTAATGCTAAATGAATCTGTCATTGTAACTGTACAACTTCTCAACCCCTCTCACTTCATTAGGTGCAAAATCATTGTGCTGTTACTTTTGCAAAAATGTATAAAAAGAAAACAGTATATGATACATTATTATAATTTATAAAGAGCTAATACACTTTACACAATTGCATGAAGCAAAAGAAATTATTTGTCCTTATTTTTATTTATTTTTTGAGCTAACTTTTATCAAAAGGCTATTAAATATAATTCTTCTCGGACTTCTGTTGGGTGAATGTTGCATCTCAACTTGTGGTAAATATGTTTTAATGTCTAATTTTGTATTTTCTGATGCCCCTGGTGATGTGTTAAACTTGTTTGTTAACTTTTAATGTGAATGATTTAATAATACTTTAATATTATTTTTCTTATTTATACGTACTGAATTATAAATAATTAAGTTATTAATTATTATAGTGTAATATTTTCATCATGTTGCATGTTTTGATGTTTTACTTCTTACGCGTATAAATTATGGTACAGATTTTTTGCTCGCGTATGATTTCAGTCTTTCTGCCAATCTCATCCCTGTACATTCATATAATCGGGAAGACCCTAGATAGGGGAAAATTCAGTTTTTTTATCCTTAGAAAGAAAAATAAGTACTCGTATAAAAAAAAGCACTTTTAAGGCCCTTAGATAAGGACCATTAAAAATAAGCACTTTTTAAGGACTTTTAAAGATGCTACGCATCCTGTAAAAAAATTTAAAAAACTTAAATCTTTCAGACTGGGCTAGTAGAAATTTCAATTATCATATGCAATAATATACCTTTGATCCATTGCCATATTATATGCCTATTTTAACCACCAAACTAATATGTCCAAGCATCAAATTTTTAAATTTATAATAAAACCATGTTATTCATAGACTTTAATAATTCAATAGAAAAATTATGTGGATAAACATATCAAGTATTTTTAGTTGAATTAAAGTTACAACACATTCCCAAAATAGAATGCATTATGTAATTAGATGACAGATAACTGAACAGTTAAGTTAAAATACCTTGCTGGCAGAGATTTCATTAATTTAATATTTTCAAGAATAATGGTAACCAAATGTATACTTATAACCATTATGCAAGGCAGTGACAACTTTTGACAATATAAAGCAACAAGCATTAAATTTTTTTAAAGGCTCCTAACCCTACCCAATGTCATAAATTCGGCATTAGCTTAACACTAATAAGTATCAAAAAGATTTTAAGGAACCCTTCCCTTTAAGGGTCTCATGATATAACACGAAGGCCTGTGTGAATACATAACTGAAACTATGTTTATACAATACGTTCCAAAATTCAATACAAGAAATGTCAAGTTCTTTTTTTCTTAATTCAATATATATTATGTTAGCTAAATATTATAATGTATTAAAAATTGCAATTAAATTTGTAAAGTTATTTATTAGAAACTGTCACAATGTTTAATTTTAAAACAAGCTTTTTTAGAAAATCTTATGTCCTATATAAATGATATTTCATATCAGATTTCCCCCTGTATTAGTAGTAATAAATCCTGAACTCAAAGGGTTAAATTTACAGGTTTTACAATAAATAAAAATATGAAAAAATAATTAATTTACATTCATACCTAACTGCATCTAAGCAAGTGTGTGGGTCAGGACAATATAAACGATCAATATACTCTTGTTGACTGTTTTCCACATCCTAAAAAAAGTGATAGCAAATTAAAGATCAGATGGCATAAAATCATACATGAATAGCAATTAAATATTTTTTTTTATTAATTTAAAACTATATTTCCACTGTGCATGCATAGTTAAGCTCTTCTGTCAACACACATAGAAAGTTAAACAATAATGTAATAAAAGTGAAATGTACAGTTTGCATGCTATAGGAGCCTAAATTACCAAGTAGGATTTCTTCAAACTTGGCTCACAATACTATGAAGCATTTAAAAATAAAAGTGACACAGAAAAAAGTTTGTTTCTGCAAGTATCCAAAGTTGATTGTGAATTGGTATTAAATAGTAAGTAGTGAATGCATATCATTGACAAGTTCCTCTGGCTTGGTTGGTTTAGTTTAGTTATATTAACGTCCCATTTTGAAGCAACTCGAGGGTTATTTTGGGACGAACCTCAAAATTTTGAACTGTGGTCAGATGAAAAGGATGACACCTGAGCTGGCACACCCTCTCCAAACTTCTGCACCACACCAGCAGAAGAACATTTGGCTCCCTATTCATGATTTAATGTGCAACAGGCCCCATACATGGTGGATCTTCAGTGGAACCTTCCGGCCACAAAGCCGTGACTATACCACTACGCCACAACGGTCACACTATGGCTTGGTTGGAATGAAGTATAAGGAAGGTTTTAGTGAAGTTTCATGATAAATGATTAAAACCATGCCCATGCATAGAAAAAACTATTTTATCTTTAGTGTTACTATTCCTATTAAATGAAGATATTTCAGCTATTTTAAACCATTTTAAATATTCACCTCCAAGTTACAATTTGCAATGTTTAATTAAATTTTATATCAATCTTTAAAAGTTATTAATAACTTAAGGAGAAAAGTAGCTTTTGGTGGTTTTAAATATACAATGGTTCAAATGATAGTCTCATTTTAATTTTAAAAAAACAATTCAGACAATACAAAGTTTTTGTGAATTATAATATTTTATATAAAAGGATATTTTACATTAAAAATATTAGATATGAAAATACAGTCAAACCACAGTATAACAAACCTGGGATATAACGATCCCTCAGTTAAACCAAACTTTTCAAATGGTCCCAACTGAAGTCTTGATCACCAAAAGGATTTTTAAACGCTTTTATTAAGTACGAAATGTTTCATGTTTGTATGTAAGGTTGGAATTTTGTGATGAATTTTTCACTCACTTCTTAATGCAATAGAGTTCTGAAATTTTGTATATTTATTGGATCATGATGGCAATGCAATATTTTAATAATTTTAGAGCTCAATTATCAATTGAAAAAAAAAATCGCAAAATTACGTTTGCACTTGGTAGGTTTCAGTGGTGCCATCTATAGTATTTTTGACAACTAAAGTACTTTATACAGTAATTTAAATGTTACAATAAAAATAAGTATATCCTATTATAGATCCTTTTAAAGAAATTATTGCTGGAATTAGTTGAAGAAAAATGGATTTAAGTTCGAAATATTTTTTGTAAGGTCAGAATTTTGTGATCGATTTTTCAGTCGCTTCTTAATACGAGTTCTGAAATTTTGCATATTCATTTGGTCTTGATGACAATGCAATATTTCAGTAATTTTAGAGCTCTTTTCAATAAAATAATTGTTGGAATTAGTTCATGAAAAATTGATTCTAAAATCCCAAAATATTTATAATGCTGAATTATGACAAATTAAAGACTAAAAACTAGAAAATAATAGATATAAAAAAATTTTTTAAAAAATGCTTTTACCAATGCATAAAAAAAGAAAAATTTTTCTCAAAAATCTGGAGGTCAAAACAAAAATTTTAAAAGCCTGAGGCACTGAAAACAATAAGAGAAAGATATAAAACCAGCCCTTCAAGCTTCTACGATTTTTGTTTTGACCTCCAGATTTTTGAGAAAAAAATTATTTTTCATTTGTAATGAATTGGTAAAAGCATTTTTTTTTAAGTTTTTTTTTTATATTTATTGTCAAATGCTTGAAATGATTTTTACAAGCAAGGAATTTCGATATAGTGAACCAAAATTGTCACTTTTCAAGTTATATTTCAGCTCTTTAGTAAAAGATCACTGCTTATTTTCATACTTTAGAGAAGTAAATGTAAGTACAATTAATTTCACTGTTTAATTTTTGAGAACAAATATTTATTTTAATTTATTATCACACATTATTAATTGCAATTCAGTGAAGTTATATTTATTCTACACAGAAACACATTTAAGGATTATAGCATGTCTTACATAACTAATATTTAAAAATTTGGATATAGTGAACCCTCGGTTATATCAAACTTCTGGAACAGTCTGTTGGGAGTTCATTATAATAGGGTTTGACTGTATGTTTATTCTGATCAATGCCAAGTATATCAACTAGTTCAACTTAACACATCTTAAGCAAGTGTTTTGTCATCAAACTCTAACCATATAGCAGGTGATTTTTTGCAATTTGCGTGCAAAACTGCACAAACATTATGCACAAAACGGATTTAGTCATTTCCCGCTTAAGATGAGTTAAATATAAATAACTGGTCACTAAAATAAATAAATTAAATAAATATGAGGCATGTGGAAGCATATTTTTTACAACAGAATAAAAATTTAATCAAATTTTACTAATTATTTTAGTATCTATAAATCAATAAGTCACATAAGAAATATCTACGAATCAATTAAAAATATTTCTCAGAAAAAGATTATATCATGCTACAGTTTCTTGCAATATTCATAAATTACAGGGACAAAAGGCAAAAACAATTATGAAGTACACAAAAATAATATCAAACATATATTTTATTTAAATATCGAAAATCCGGAGCCATCAATTATCATGTAATATTTTTTTGAAAATAAACCCATGAACAGTTGGAAAATGGAAATGAAATTAGTTAACATAAACAATTCAAATTTAAAGAGTACAGTGCAAAATTTTTGAAAACATTTCTAAAAATACTTTAAAATTTACAAATTTTAATCACAACATAATTAATTAAAATAAAAAATATTTTAAGTTTATAAATTTAAAAAAAAAATCCTATTTTTACTCAAAACCTTAAGGGAATTCAACTGATCAAATTAGCTAAGTCATTAGAAAACAGTTAATTTTTTAATCAAAAGCAAAACAAACACTTTTAGAAATACAAATTTATAAATAATAATGCAACGAAAACAACTCATTATTTTAAGATATTAGAAGGATATCGAAAAATACATGAAAAATTTGAATGGAAGCGCTTACCATGTATGGATCAACATTAACCATTTTCAGGCTTTAGAAGTATATAGTATTTTAAAATAGAGCTTGAGATTGGTTTACAATACTAATTTATCACTTTAAAATATAACTTTATACGTAAACACATAATCAATCACATGTATATTGAAATTGTCAAATAATAAACAAATAAACCGTCGTTAACCGACAGACATTTCTAAATTAGCTTAGAACAGTTTTAGTTTTTTTTTCTACGTGAGAGAATCTTCATTGCACTTCAGTTCTATTTTTGAATTCCTGTCTTAATTCGAACGAGCTGGGTAAAGTAGTTTTAAAGAATAGTTTAAAAAGCAAAATCTGTCAAATTAAATTATTTTAATCGAAACATATCATTTAGTTGTATTGTTTATCAGGCGTGATAATGTTTATCATCGATTGGTACTGTGAAGTGAAACCATCCGTCAAACCTGTGAGGTGTGAGTCACAAGCTGAACAGACAGACAGAAAATGATCGTCGGTGGTCTGACTTGACATTTCGTGAATTGTTTCGAATTTGTGTTTGTGTATTTTATTAAATAATTCATACAATATGGAGGCAGTACCTCGTTTACCAATGATCAGTTGTGATATTAAAATAAGTCCACAAAATACAGAATTTGCACCTGTTCTTAAAAAGGTAAAAGTTCAAATTCATGTTATGAAATGCGACTATTTTTGTTTCTCGTAATTGTATTATGCATAATTTCCTCAAATTTATAACAGTATATACCCATAACTATATAACTCCATTATTTTTTGTCTTTATAAACTGTTAAATATGCTAATTGTATTGTTGATAAATACAGAATTTGTTAATTTAGTGTGATAAAAATTCTTATGTAAACTAAAGATTTTTACATTTGAGTATAATTGTTTAATGCGTAATACACAAAAATACCGCTTTTACCCAAGCATACCGTAAAATTGCATTTATAGTTTTTATTTTTATTATGTCTGATTAATACGTGATTTTATGTTAACACAACAATGGATGTGATGGTAAGGCAGGTTGGTAAGGTAATGTCAGTTTTTAAAGTATAGAAACTTTAAAATGCAGACTGTCATATTTTAATGAAATCGATGAATGCATTGCAATTATTCCAAATTTTGTTTTTGATCTACTACATTAATCACTGTTGTGATTCTAAAAGAAATTTAATCCTTCATTACTTGATGATAATTGCATTTCAGTTGTTGTTACTTACATAAAGGAGTACAAATGAGTAGTACTACATGATATCAAGCTGAAATATAATTGCTTAATTCTTGATTTTATTCTTATTGATGAAATAATAAAAATTCTTAATTTTTAGTGAATATTTAATGATGGTAAAATTCGAAGATATAGCTATTGGGCATTGAAAAAAATAACTATCTTTTTTTTTAATAACATTATCATTTCTTAACCTATTTTCTTAGTTTTTAAGCTTGGTTAAGTATTTTAAAAGAATGCATTCATATATTATCATTTATGTGAGTGTAATATTTGTAAAACTACTTCACCAATTTTTAAAATTTGTATTTAAAATAGTTGGCCCTTCTATTTTATACTCTAATTAGAAGTGTAAGGTCATTATAAATGGACACTCTTTTATTGCCATGGGGTATTTTAGTACAGAAATTTCATTGTAAAGATGTTAAGCATTTTAATAAATTAATCTTCTGTACACCAGTTTCATTCTTCATTTTTTTTTTTTTTACCTTTATGAATGAAAACATTTTATTTGTGGGAGTTATTTTGGAATTTTGTATGGAAAGGGAGTTTTAGAAAGAATACATTATTTTACCTATAAATATTTATTAAAAAAAATCTTAGTTTCTCAAATATGTTATAGGTTTCATAGTAATTCTTATAAATTAGCTTCTGTGTAACATGTAATATTATTATTATTTGTATACTTAATAATTTTAGAAATTGTTAGTTTATTTTTCAAATTTCTCTCTTGAGTGATTTTGTGGTGTATGTGCCTTTGTGAAATGTAAAAGTAATTGGAGTGCCTTTTCTACAAACTTGATATATGTTAGCAAATCTTAGAATCAAAGGATTTAGTAGCTTATGACATTGATGGAAGTCTTAAGCTAAATTTTGATGTTATTGCTACTAACTTTTACAATATATCCTTAAAATCTCCCCAGTTTGCAGCTTTATAAGTGCACATATTCTAAGAGTATACATCCAGATTGATAATGATTAAGTGTATACAATTCAAATTAAAATTCTCAAAATAGTTAATGAATAGGCAATGCAATACAATTCTTTAATCGTAATATATCCATCGGATATGAAGGTAATTGTGTGTTACTAAAAATAAAATATCTGTTCCAGCATTTCAGATTTCTTTTCTATTCTGTATAAATAGTGTTATAGGGTGAATATTAGGAAAAGTGCCAATTTGTGTCCCAGATAAATTTATGAAACACTTCCAATTAAAAACCCAAGAAATATTTTTTTTCATATAGTAAACTTCGTTTTACATTCAATCCATGACAAAATTTTCAAGTTTTACTTTTAATTTATGACAAGGGAATTTTTTTATTGCTTCAAAATCAGGTCGGTAACGTGTCCCAGGTACGAATCGCGATCTTTAAAAAAATCCTGTGCGTTATAAAACATCGCGACAAAAACAAGTATCGGCGGAAACAATGTATTTCATGTTTATTTATAAATATTGACTCCCATGTTTTAGAAACTATAAATGTACATCGAAAAAAAACGTAATATATGCTTGTCCCAAGTTTTCGTATCAGATCGGTAACGCCGAATTCCAGGATGTTATTTCCTATCAAAACATTTAAATTGGCGCCAACTGATTGCGTGTGATGAAACCCCTTTGTGTAATGTGCAAGTTTCAGTTGAAAGTTCCGACTTCAGTTTCATAGAATTACAGGTAAGATTTTTTCAATCTTTATTTTTCTGTGTCTACCAAATGAAAGATCAGGTCGGTAACGCAAATTGAAAAGCAAAATTAATTAATTTTTTTATTTATTTTTGTATGATAAAAACGAATTTATTGTCATGAACATAATAATGCGTTTTTAGGTTTCGAATCTTTAATTAGCGATGTTTAGCTAACAAAAATACGGGAAATTCGTCAGATCTGTAACAGATCGGTAACATTGAAATAGAAACCATTTGTTACAGAACTGATGCTTGCGTTACCGATGTTTTCCCACAGTTAGTTTTTCGTGTTATGCGTTTCTAGAGTTAATTTTTGCAGTGTAAGATGAGTTTAAATGCATCTCTGTAACTGAAAAACTTTCCAATGTTTTTAAATTAGTTTAATTTCTTAAAATCTGTTTCAAAAACATTATTTTCTCCCCAAAATATGAGTTTCCAAACAAATTAATGTCCGTTTTTTTTTTTTTTTTTTTTTGTATCGATCTCTGGATCTTCGTTCTTAAAGACTGTTCCAACAATATAACTTTGCATAACTTTTAAATATTCAATTTATTAAATGATTTTGTGCAAGCGCCCCCCCCCCTTCCAAATTCTGATTGTCCTGAATTAGTTTCGTTTTTTAAACATGTTTTGAGAATGATTTTATTTTATTTTGATTTTAAAAATTAACTTATCTGTTTGCATGGAATAGAATTTCTCACCTTTAATTAATGAGTTACTAATTTTATTATTTATGTTTAAAAAATTACACAAGCTGTACAAATATTAATTTATTCTAAATAATAATTCTTCCCTCTTTTTAAACATAAAAAGCTAGTGTAAGTATTTAATTTTTTTTTACTTTCAGTTAATACTTTTTACAAAAGTATGGATAAATTAAAGAAAAGCTCAGGAAATACAGCAAAAAAAAAAAAAAAAAAACACTTAAAGAAATTGAGAAAAGGCGACAAGATTGTCGTGATGGTGTCAGGAAATGTAGAGAAAACATGTCAGAAGAGAAGAAAGCTCAGAAAAGAGAAAAAGACAGAGTATAAAAAAGAAATGAGAGAGAAGGGTGTAATTAAAAGTATAAGCAACCTTTCCAATAGACAACAATACATTAGACGAAAACAATGGAAGAAAGATTCACGTAATTACAGAAAGCGAAAGTCTTTGCAGCAAGCTAAAGAAACACGTGTTGGGAGCAGAGGGTCTCCACGGATTCAGTCTGGCAGAAAAGCAGCAAAACACATTTATAGTTCTTTGAGGTATAAGTTGCAATCTATGATTGCTAAATCTCTTAAACAAGCTAGGAAAATTGAAAATTTAAGAAAAGAAAATTATCGCTTAAAATCCAAAGATAAATCAAAATGTTCATTGTCCCCTGCCACAAAAGTATGCAAACTAATTGGTAGAAAAAAGATGTCACCAGAAATAAGGAAGAATTTACTTCTTAACTTTGCTTTTATGTCAGGTCTAGAAGAAAATAAAAAAGTTTTCAAAAAAGAAAAAAGGTTATTTGCTACACGGGTTTCAAATAAAATTATAAAAAAGTATCAAATGATAGGTCAACTTAAAAATTTAGCTCCCAACAAAAATTACAAAAAAGCATTAGAAACAAAGAAGATGCATTTCAAAAGATCACACAAAGGTCAGAAGAAGAAAAGAAAGAAGAAGAAAAAAAGAAGAAGTAAGAAAATCAGTCCAGAAATTTCTTGAAGATGATTTGCATAGTTGCATGTGCCCTGGCACAGGTTGAATAAATTCTACTATATATATTTTTTACTTTGTTTTATAATGCAATTCCAATTCTGTGTTCATGCTATTTACCTTAAAAGATTTTAAGATAATTCGAATTGTAAATTGAAGTACTCAGATGTATATTCTTCAGATAGCTTTTCTGATACAGATTCAGATTCTAACAATCCTCCGGCTAATGCTATCAAAAATATTTTTCAAAATGATTATGTTGTCATAAAATTAGCAGGAAAGAAAAGTGCGAGGTTTTATGTTGGTGTGATCATTTCTCAGGATGCATTTGATGAGTACACTGTAAAATTTATAAGAAAATGTGGAAAAAACAAATTTACTTTCCCCGAAGATGATGACATTGCAGAAGTTGACTCGTCCAATATTGTCAATGTATTATCTCAGCCATCTTTAAACAAAAGGGAACAATATGTGCTTAATGAAAACTTGGAACATTATAATTTAACTTAAATTTTGTACTTAATTTATGATACAAGAGCTAAATTTGCTAATACAGTAAAAAAATATTAAGGTTTAAGTGTTTGTTTCATTCCAGTGTTTTTATTCAAGTGTTATTTCCCCTCAATCTATTATAAATAGTTTATAATTGAGATAATTAATTTCATTTTCTAAAAATCTTTTTAAATTGAAATTTTCAGTACGACGATTTTTTATAATATAATTTTAAATATATTAATATTAATTATAATTCATATATAATTATTACATATATTTATATTATATTACCTATATAAATTATACAGGTAATGTATTATGCACAAGTTAAACATGGAATCTGCAACATTTGTCAGATCTGTAACATTCGCATCAGATCTGTAACAGTCCAGAAAAATAACCCCCCCAAAAATGGGGGTAAATGTTCCCCTTGACCTCGCCCCTAATTTTTAAAAAAATCTGTTACTAATGTGTAATTAAAATACACCATTAATTTCATTCACTAAAAATCTTCAAAAATTGAAATTTTCCATATTCAATTTGGCACTTTTCCTAATATTCACCCTATAATATAATACATTTTTTTTTCATATGCTGATTAATTTATCACTTTACCCTTTTAAATTTGAATTTAGTTAGTTTGGTGGTGCCTGCTGGGTAACATGCTAAATCTTAGCACCAGTGGTGTAGTCGCAAAATAAGCAGTGCCAGGACGTTCTAACAGCAGTGCCCAAACACTCTAACCTGGGTGACAACAATTGCGCTGCTTTAAAGACATTTTCACAATTTTTTCTTATTCATTTATCATAAAAGAAAGCAGTGGCGGAACGACGTTCCGCCTCCACTACACCCCTGCTTAGTACCAACATTCAATTGCCTACCTTAATTTTCTTTGCCATTTTTCATTGGTGCAACACAAAGTAGTGCCAACACTGAAACTTGGTGACGGTTGAGGTTTCACTAATTAGCAGAACTAGTCTATTCCATGAATGGAATAGAACTGTTTATTTAAATAGTTACTTTGTTGTTCACAGTGTTTTAATGTATGGTTATATCAAAATAATATACGTTGCATATTGGGTAAAAGTCTTATTCTCTACCTGTTAGAAAGATATTATGCTTCTGTGTTGGGTTGTTGTGTAGCTTTTATTACAACATGTAACTGGTTGGGGTGAAATGACATTTATTTTTTTAAATAGTGGTGTGATATCTGCCAAAATTTACACCAAATGGAATGTTCTTATGTTACAAAACCCAGGAACTTTTGAACTGTATAGCTTTAGGTGGCTATACTTGGAGTGATTGATAAACGTTTTGGTTGCTGTTGAGCTGATGGAAAAGTGTCTATTATATTAGTGAAAACAAGTGTGATCATTTTATATACAATAAAACTAAACAATAATGCTGCTAATTTTACTCTTTAATACTGTATAAATTAGTGAATGGTATATAAATTATTTCAAAACTTAAGAATAGTTTTGTACATAAAAGATAACCAGCGTGAAGACTTGAAAATGTATATTACTTCAGAACTGATATGTAATTAAAATGAGAAAATATATATCTTTTCGGTAATTTTCCGTTAGCTCGGCCCAACCGAAAAATCGCCAAATAATGTAGAATTCCGCCAAATTTCTTACAACCATTCTCTTGGCGACTTGGCTCGCGTTTGGTTCACAATTGGCGATATTTGCGCCCGGCTAACGGAAAATCGCTTCTTGGCGACTTGGCTGTTCACAATTGGTGACGTTTGCACCCGGCTAACGGAAAATCACTTCGCTCTTGGCGACTTGGCTCGTGTTAGGTTCACTTCCCGACATTTGCACCAAATCGCTTCGCTTGGCAACTTGGCTCGCATTTGGTTCACAATTGGCGACATTTGCGCCCGGCTAACGGAAAAGTACCATCTTTTCTTATTATTCTACTTATTTTCATTTTTTTAAGAGGAGGAATTTCTGCAGTATTATTTAAAAGATGAAATGTTCTGAACTTTTGAGGACCATAAAAGTTATATCAAAATGTTTGCATGAAAAATCTGATAAAGTTTAGAAGAGTGGAATAGGATCTACTAGTGTCTCAACTAGAGATTTTATAAGATAATATAATTTATTGAAATTATGTTAGGATATTTTAAGATTGCAAATCATTTACTTTTGAAGTATACATGAACTATCTGAGTTATCCTCTATATTTGTATTAAAATGCTTTATGCTCATAAATTGTTATTATTTATTTTGTAGTATATACGAGATCATTACCATGAGGATCCCGAATCTTATAGTAAAGAGATTAAGGAGTTGGAAACACTGCGACAGGTATTACTTCTTTTTTACTTCATATTAATTTAATGTTCCAATTTTTAAATCCCAGAATATTTTAAGTGAAAATGTTATTCAGTTTAGCATTGCTATTATAACTGTTCTTATGTTTGAGTAAAGGTAGTAAGCATCCATTTGCATTAAATATTTGCTAAATTACTTTAAGGTTTACAGTTTCATTTTGTATGAATAATTAATGGTTTTCCATTAGGCGAGTTGTAATTATTGATAAAAATGTTTCTGGAATAGGAATATTGATGATTAATACAAAAATACTTAAAAAATTTTATATGAAAACTTTAGTAATAGTGAGATTAAATTTACTTTCTATACAATTGTGTAAACTTTAATATCTTTTGTATTACATACTATTATCGGAGGTGATTATGGTCCTGATATAACCAGAATTCAATATTTTTTACTTTGTCATATTTGGAATTTCTAGATTTATAAGATGTAACTTATTTTTCTGGAACTTAATTTTGAAACAAGTATATGATTCAAAGATTACAAAAATTTAAAACTTTTAAACTTTATAAAGTTCAAGAAAGAAGTCAAACTTATTCTATTATTTGTATTATATTCCCATTAATATATTTTCAATAAATAAATATACATGCAAAGTTTTGTAGCGGAAAATCACTCCCGAGACATAATTGGTAAAGGTATTTTAAACAATTTATTGAATAATTGGACAGCTTATCAAAATTCTTTACATTCTATGAACTATTCTCCTCAATGGCACCGATTGGGAGTGTATAGACAACTAAAATTTCCAAGGAATGTGGGGGTAGCTAAAAAATTTTTTTACAAAATTAGCTGGTTTTCCTTGACACTCTTTTTTATAATTCCTAATTTTAGTCATCTGAAATGAAATAATTTAATTTTTCCTGCAAAAATTAAATTTCTGAACGGGTGACTGTCAACCCCTCGCCCAGGAGGAGCATCGCCACTACCGATTCTCTTCCTGCTAGCAGTTCCTCAGCTTGTATTCTTCAGGTTATAATCTAATGCATGAAAGGTTAGATCAGGGATCTACAAACTTTTTTGTGTAAAGTGCAATTTTTAGAATTTTACTAAACAAACAATTCCTACAAAGCTGCAAGTCAGCAACTTGAATTATGAAGTATACATTTTTGAAAATTGAGTTTAAAGTATATTTTTTGCTTTGCTTAAAGATACTGTAATTAAAAACAATGCAGTTCATTTATTATCAATGTTACAGTAGTCATAATTATAATCATAAAATATGGTTATTAAAGTAAAAAATAAGTGATTTCTAACATCCATGAAATTATCATTTTTCTTTCTTTCATAGAACAGTATGCTGGAATTTCAAATATTTTATGATATATTTAGCTTGTATAAATAATAAAAATTATATACTTCTTAAAAAAATATGAACAATACATAGTTTCTGCTGAGATATGCTAATGTGTGAGTGTACTTTAGTTCACTATTTTGGGGAATGATTGATTAGTGTCATTAAAAGAAAGGACTTGGAATTAAACAAGAAGAGTAAGGTTTACGAACAATTTTCATGAAATATTGTTAGGAATTTGTTCTTTCACCTAAATTTAATATTTTATTTAGTTACATGTATAATAATTACTAATTCAAAAAGAATAGTCGCAATTATGCATTTAAAGAGCTCTGGAGCTGCACTTTGCCGACCCTTGGGTTAAGTGAAAAACTGTTGTCTTCATCAAAACATCTTATTGATCATGCTGAATTTTCTTTTGTTAGCAAAGAAAAATATATATCTAGGAATTCCCAGAACTTTTAACTCCCTCTTCCCTCCCAAAAAAGCAAACTTAGCTACCTTATATTATTTTTAAAATTTTTATGAAACCAAAAAGTCTTTGTGAAATAATATAGTGAAACATAAATTAATTTTTAATAATATTTTTCAACAATTAAACTTTTTTGCTTTTTTATTGAAACTGAAAATATGCATGTATATGTGGATGTATATCGCATATTAATCTTCTGAATTATTTGAAATCATATCGGATTTTTACTCCTTGGTAGATTTCAGGATTTTTATATGGGGTGATGATCACATCCACTGCAGAGACTAGCCCTAAAAATTCTATCCTAATACCTTATTCTGAGTACATTCTCTGAAGACATCTTTAGTTATATTAGAAATGCATGGCACAAAATATATGTATTAATTTTTCACTGAAAGGTTTTTATTCCTTACTAAAAATTATTTATTTTCCAATGAAAACAGAAACTTTATTATGCGCATCTGGGGTTGGGAAAAAATTAATGAGAAATATTTTTAAATATAATATTTGTTTAAATCTAATCTATATTATATAAAACACTTATGCGTGGCGCAAAAAAAGGAACTTTATTTCTTTCTCTCCGTTGGTAACGATCAGTTTGTTTACCAATCTAAACCTTGACGCCAAGCTTTTGCTTACGGATTACATGACTTTTTTTCGGATCGTCGACTTTTTTTTGAATTTATTTATTTAAAATGATTTTTTTTTTAAACATAATTTGCTTAGAAGAGAGCAGCGTGCAAGGGAATCCCTGGATGAAAGATTTCAGCGAAGATCGGCCAGAAAGGCTTAGGCGAGCCAGAGCGTTTTTTTTTTATACTAATTGTGTGCACTATTTACTATGTGTAAAAATAAAAATTACAGAATAAAGACCAGAGAACTAATTATATTTCAGAAAAGTTCTCTTGCACACTGCTCTCGGAGAATGATTAAAGTTGCATACTGTTAGAGTTGCATAGTGTATAGAGAGATTAGATTTTTTTGCCACCGTGTTTGTACGGAAGGAAGTGAATTACCACATGCTGTTTATGGTTAATGTTGCATACTTTTTGCTTTTCTGTGTAATATTTCATAAAAAAGAGTGCATATTTAAAATTTTGGTTAAAAAAGCAACGATTTTGTAAATTTTGAAAAAAAGCTATCTTATCTGTTTTAAAAAGCTAAAAGTAAATAATTATTACGGGATTTAATTTTGAATAGTTAATTTGAGTATGTTTCAAGCCACTATTTTCTTTAAAATGTCCTTTTTTAGCTAAAAGGTTGCAAGATGGTTTTCATCTGTCTACGACAAGAGACGATCAAGAATTTTCTGAGATTTAAAACACAAATGACTGCACTAAGAAACACACTATATTTTTCTTGACTAAATAATAGTTGAAATAAGCATGTATACGGGTGGGGAAGCTTTTCTGTGTAATATTTCATAAAAAAGAGTGCATATTTAAAATTTTGGTTCAAAAAGCAACAATTTTGTAAATTTTGAAAAAAAGCTATCTTATCTGTTTTAAAAGACTAAAACTAAATAATTGCTATGGGTCTTAAATTTGAATAGTTAAGATGAACATGTTTCAAGCCACTATTTCGTTAACTGTCCTTTTTTATCTAAAAGGTTACAAGATGGTTTACATGTTTCTACGACAAGACACAATCAAGAATTTTCTGAGATTCAAAACAGAAATGACTGCACTGAGAAACACACTATATTTTTCTTGACTAAATAATTGTTGGAATAAGCATGTATACATGTGGGAAAGTTTTTTTGAATTACATTCTATTGTATAGAAAGCATATTTGAAATTTTGGTGGAAAAAGCAATTTTTAAAAATTTATTTTGAAGATTTTGAAAAGGCTATCTTATCAGTTTTAAACTTTAAATTTTAGTGGAATGAAGTTATGTTGAAATAAACTTTTGAATAAATACTCAAAAGTGTATGCAAAGAAGTTTTAAATTTCTGATTGATGAAAATAATTGATTTTTAATCATCTTTGTATTATAAATATTACCTTTCAGATTTCTTTCTAACATTTACATATGTATCTATGCTACCAGAAGACTTTAATTATAGAAACTGATGAAAAATTAATTTTAGGAGTTCGTGCAATTTCAAATAATTTAAATTTACTTTTATTAATTAATGTACTTATAATTTCCTAATACTAGCAGAAACGGATAACTGCACGGCAAGCGTGTGAAGCGAGCTGCTTTCACATAGTGATCCCGAAAGAATCACGTGATTCTTTGGTGTTGGTGAGTGGAGCGAGCGGGGGTGTTATATATATAAATAAAGATTTTATAACAACTGTGCTAGGACACCCAGTGTCTTCATGTAGCGAGCAAAGCGAGCAGGGTTTGCGTAGCAAGCCCCGGAGGATTGCGCTGCAATCCTCCTGGGGGTTGGCGAGCTTTAGCGAGCAGGGGGCAGAGCCCCCTAGTAGATTTTTTAAAATATAAGCTTTGTGTAAATAACAGTTGTGTGAATTTGGTGAAAAAATATTTCAGTTAAAGCTTGTATAAAGAATGTTTTTATATTTATTCTAATACAAAACATTTTATTAGCTGTAACCAAAACCTATTTTAAAAATTCATAATTTTTCAGAGTAAATAGATTGACTGAAATCTTGTAAAAACTGGACCTTTGAACAGTTTTGAGGCCAAAATCTAGCCATTTAGAATATCTATCAATTGTATTGTAATAAGTTTTAATAATTTCTATCGGAAACATTACATTTCTTTTGAAAAACCATTATATATATTTTTATAGAATGCAATAAAAGCTCCTATGGATTTTACTGGCTGTAGTATTTTGAAACGCTATTATTCTCAGCTTCACAAGTTACAAAGCCGTTTTCCTATGACTGATGATGGCCCTGCTTGTGTACCATTCATGTGGTAATGTATCTTCATTCACAAATTCTGATTACACTTATTTAATGAAATTTATTAGAATATCTTAAAAGTTTGAGAAAGGGAAAAGTTAACGCTAGGTGACAATTTTTCTTCATACTATTACAAAATCTAACTTTTTTGGCTTGTAAAATCAAAAAATTGTCATTTGCATTTATTTTTGTCATTTGATTTTAATTTTGACCTGTTCCATCTTTTAAGGTAAAGTATCAAGCCAAGCAGAATTTTTCTATATTTCTTGTTTTGTATTACTTGGAATCATGATTTCTTTCATGTCTAAATGCAGATTGCCTGGACAGAAAGCCACCGAGTGGTGCAATTTAAATTTGTCTAAGGCCAGGCACCTTCCCTCTGTTGTGCAAGTTTGGAAAAGTAGTGCATGGTTATTAGGGTGGTCCAAAATTTAGAAGATGAAAATTTTTTAGGTCCTATAATAAATCGGACAAAATTTGAAAACATTTCAATAATTTTATGAGGTAGCTCATTGCTGATCAAGTTTGCATCATTTTCCAATAGTGAGTGTGTTGTCAAACAAAAAACAAATAAAATTGCTATTGTGTCTTACGGGAACAAACAATGAACAAGACGCTACTATATTTGGCATGTCGACACCACACCATGGAATTGATTATTGGTGCAGTTTTCAATAAATGCATGGGATTATCTTCCGCACCAGATGTACTTCTCTTTAAAAGATTCCAGGCTTACTGGGAGTTCATTAATAAGACTAAGTGTAAAATAGGAATCAATAATAAGGACATTTTGGCCCAAATGGATGATATAAAGGACGATAGGATTAAATTTGCTGAAAAATTACTGCATTATTCCCACTCAAGACATGATTATTGAGAATTTCTTGAACTTATTTTAATATTTCTCAGTAAAACCCCTTCTCATGGAATCAGATTTATGGCATGTGGTGCTATGCGCCACACTTGATGGATGTCAAAAATATTGTACTGTCTTAAAATATGGATGTTTAGTTGCCAGTTTACCATCACTCCAACAAAAAAGGATTTCAAAAGATATGCATATTTGCTATACATGTGTATTTAAAAGCTTGGATGACAGCTTCTTTACCTCAGAATGCACTATACAGTGATTTTAATTTAATGAAATCTTTATTGCAGTATAAAGAGATTGATGAAGAAATAAGTAAAGTTGCATAAAAAAAAAACTAACCAATCACCTTTGGTATTTATCGAAGGATCGTGTGGCCTTGGCTCTTTTTGACAATCAAGTGCCTCATTGCATTAAAAGGCAAATGATAAAGGCTATGAAAGAAGCAAATGGAAAACATAATCTAGCAGAACGTCATAGCATTAAACTCAAAACTTTTATGGACATGAGATTTGAGGATGACTTTGTATCAAAGTGGTCATCTTTGTTATTTAAAAGAATGAGTTTATCCATACGTACCTTCACATAGATCCACAAATCTGGGCGCATCAGGAGGATTATTACAAAGCGTTAAATATTATCGAAGGAATTCTAGTTGTCAATGGTCATGCTGAAAGGGGTATAGCCCTCATAAAAGAGTGTAATGGGAAAATAACACACAGTGACGCCCAACTACAATTTTTGTTGTAGGTTATCGAAGAACACTGAGTTTATCCCGATTGCAAAAAGCAGAGTTTAGCAGGCCCTGGCACAAGCACATAGCACCTCATTGCTGTTTAAATGTCATTTGTATTATTTTTAACTCACAAAATACTAGAAATATCAACAAACTAAAATTGTATGTTTTTCCCAGGTAAGTTTTGTTTCTTTCTATGTCTATAACATAAAATAGAAAAACACAGAACTAAGAGGGTGTGAAGCTACCCTTAAATATTAAAATTATGAGCTCAAACTTCATAATAATTATTTTTTACATGGATGGAACAAAATAGGAGGGTAGGACCAATAAAAAAAAATTTTTTTAAGGTTTTTTTTTTGGACCACCCTAATGGCTATGTGTGATCCTTGTCACCTGAACAAGATTCAGAATGACAAGATTTGTCCTGAAATAGTTCTTCTTCAAAACAGGATGTTAATGCAACTAAACTAAACCTGACTCTTTGTGGCATTTTATTCCTTTATTAATGAGAAAGTTTAATATTATTTTGCATTTCATTATGTTAATTTAACACCTCTTACAGAGTTGTAACAATAAGTAAACAAATTCCAAAATGCATAACACTAAGTATACAGAAAAATTAGATGGGAAATATTTAATAAAAAATTATATGGAAAGTTCTTAAAGAAATCCTACCATTGTACAAAAATTTGAATCGTAGTTCTTCATTACCATAGCTATTTCCATCTATTTCACAAAAATTTTAGAGACCTATATCACATAAGAACATGATTTTGAATTTTTTTTTGTTATATTTCTAAAATCTCAATTTAATCAAATTTGTTTATATTTATCAACTTTTTTTTAGGACTGATATATACTCTGGAGTTGCTTATAACATAACAGATATTGAATATGAAGAAGCATGTATTTTGTATAATATTGGAGCATTGCATTCTAAACTGGGTACTATGGACTCTCGCTGCAATGCTGAGGTATAATTGTTTGTCATTTTTGTTATTTCCTTTTATGAACTGCATGAATTATCCTAGAGTTTGTATTCATGCATATTATATATTTTATTCCTTGATAACTTCTATTTTATGAAAATTTGTTTTACTCGCTACTGAAGCAAAAATGTTATACACGGTGTACTTTAATAATTTTCATAAAAATGAATTATTAAAACATGTGTTTTCAAATTGTTTCCTGTATATTGAAAAGCAGCAACTTTTTAAATGGGAGAGAAGGGTGTGAGAATGCTGACAAATAAAAAAAAAAAGATCTGTTTATTCATTATTTAAATCTCTCTTACTTAAATCTTCATTTAATCTATATAGTATATAAGAACAATTTTTTTTTTTTAGTATGTATGCTCTTTATGCACTCCTAGACCGTTTAAGCTACAGGGACGAAATTTGGCACAGTGATAGATTAGCACAAAAGGAAGCTAACACCGTAAAAATTATTTTAAAATTCAAATTTAGTTTATTTAATTTTAAGTGGTAAATTTGTATTATATATACCATATATAATATATGTCATTTTTGCCAATTTTCTTTTTTCTCCATTATTATTCATTCACATCCAGTGTTCAATTTATTAGCTCTCACAATTTTTATTTATTTCTCTTTATTGCAATTTTTTTTCCCCCTTTTGGACTTTTTTTATTTTGCAACATATTTTATTGGCATTTTGCTTGTCCTAAAATTTTTTTAAAAATTTATATTTTTAATCATCAAAGCCGTGAAAATTCTGCACATATACAGTTTATTGTTTAAAAGTTTAAAATAAATTTCCATTTTCCAAACTTCTTGTGTTTTCTTTCAAACCATACTATTATTAGGTAATAAAAAGGCTAGATTTGAAGGGATATCTATGTTTGTTGGAGAGAGTTAATGATAATATTTGTTGAAAAAAATGGTGGCAGGCATATGAAAAAAAATATGGATCCTGAGCCACTCCGGGTTATCAGCTAGTTTTATCTAGAAATTATTCATTTCATGTGAATCTCCCAACTAACATTATTAGTTTTTTGATTTTATTTATTTAAAAAAATAAGCTGAAATGTGGCATTTATATATGAAGTTCAGAGTTAAAGTGGACCAAGTCCATTTTGTACTAACGTTGCTATGATAGCATAAAAATGTTATATTTTCTGTTTAAGAATGATTCAAATCCATTGTTTAATTTGTATCCACCAGGGAGCAAGAACAATCGCAATACTACAGTTATTTTAATTTCAGCTTATCAACTTTATTGTTTGTTCTCAGACATGAATCTCATGTATATGGTCCACTTTAACTCTGAACCCATCATATGTCAAAAAAAGAAAAAAAAAGTACACATAATAATGGAATTCTTTGTCCTGGTTTGTTCAAAAAGTGGTGTTTTTAATCCTTTCTAGCAAAGTGAAATTAGCCCTGTATTCACAATAATCAATCTCTTCTTGTTTCTGAAACATTTAAATGTGTCACTATGCTAAATAATAAATACCATGTTCATTTTATTGCTTGCTTTCTTTCTTTGATGACCTTTCTTTAAATTTAAGTAAAAATTCTGATATTTGTGAAAGAATAACAATAAAAAATTGTCAAAAATACTGTATTTATCACTTAAAGGGAATTTCTCTTGTTTATGTATTGTTCTTTTTTAAAATTATACTATCATTACTGATTCACATTATTATATTGCCGTCTGCTACTTTGGTACACACTCAAAAGACATTTATTAAGTAGGGTTTTTTTTATAGGCTGTTTGATTAGCTAATAGTTATTTAGTTCTCAAATATCCTTCAAATATGTCTCTAGGGTATGAAAATAGCCTGTACCCATTTCCAGTGTGCTGCTTGGGCATTTCAGCACTTGCGAGATACTTATCCTCAACCAAAGGGCAGTGACATGTCTCACGATCTTCTCACCTTTTTCATAAATATAATGTTGGTAAGTATCCTTTTAAATGAATAAGTAAATATCAATGATATTAAAGACAGTTTTGTATTATTTTATGTCATTTGCCCTTAAGATGTCTTCCAGTTTACTACAATAACAATAGATGAGTAGATAATTTAATGATAGATGAATATTTGTTCTGGTACTCATTTATTGTTATGCGAGGGGAGATCATTTATTGATATGTGAAGTAGCAGTTACTGTGCGGGTGGTTGCATTCTAAATTACCTGCTGAACAGTAGCAGCTCATTCATTAGGGTTGCAGAGCTACAACACCACCTGAAATTATTTTAAAAGTTTATTTTCTATTTTTTAACTTGTTTGGTTATTTTTTCACATTGTAGGGTTTGATGAGCAATGAAAATGGAAACAAAATAATAAAAGCGAATAAAGAAGACAGAAAATAAAATAATAAGTAAAATCTATACAAGTTGGGGTTATTTTAAGAAAGCTTTGGAATTAAAACAAGGAAATGAAATTAAAAACTATGACTTTTCAGTGTTATTCATAAATGTATCATTTCCCATCTATGGATGGGAACCTGAAATCTTTTTATAATTTGCAAGTTGCAGTTTATAATTTAAAAATGCAATTAAAGTTTGGAATTCCAAGACCAGTACATTAAAGTTGGATGAATTTTGAAAAAGAATAATACATACATATGTATAGGATTTAAAATAAACCAGTAATACAGTTCATAAGAAGATAACAGATTTCAACTCGTCTTTTTATATGTGGAGATTATGTTACATTCTGTTTTGTAATTTTCTCTTTAATATCTATTTTACATCTTTCATAATTCTTAACAAAAGTAACAATTTTTTTTACTAAACTTTTTTTTAAACTCCAGATGTATTGAAGTTAGCTAAAACAATAGAAGACAGCCATTATTTGCAGTTGGCTATAAAAATTTTCAATAAGTCTTTTGCATTTTATTAATTAAATATCAGTGTTATAAGCCTGTGAAATTCAAAGTTATAATTTTATTCTTTTGTCTATTAGTTTTTACTAACTTCAGTGTAGCTGATATTAAACAAATTATCTAACAACATTTACATCTTTAATGAACTAATAATATATTTTAGAGATACAGTAATTTTTATTTGGTGTGGAGAATGTTGCATAATTTCATCAACCTCATCAAATCACATGAAATTGATATCAAAATATGAGGAATTTGAATTTTATAATTGGAAGGTCGCAGAATTTTACTAACAGCCCATTATGTGTATAAGCTTGATTGGCATTAAATCTCAAATGCTGTCATTTTGCCATATTTAATTTAATATTAAAAGGGGATCTGATAAGTTGTCAGAGACAATCTTGCCACAATTCTAAATTTCATTATTAATAGTCTTCAGTCTAACTTCAATAAATACACTACTATAACAAATCAAATGGCATTTTCAAAATTTTTTTTGACAGATTCAGTTCATATCGGCAAGATATTAATTGTAATTCAAATTTCCATCAAAAAAGTGCATTGCCATTGTATTATTAAAATGTTCATGTTGACAAGTAAGTAGATATGAAACTCGTTGCTCTTTATAAACAGCTAAATTATAGTGTTCAGGGTGGCAACAGAACCAGCAAATCAGGAATATTGGGGAAAAGTCGGGGAATTTTATCGATCGGGGAAATTCATAAAAATATCTAAAAATCGTGGGAAATTAATAGTTATTTGTTACTTGAGTTATCTATAAATTAGTATCTTATATGTAGCATTATTTGTAATAATAAATTGAATTTTTTTTTTAAAACTTATATTCATTTATAAAGGCATAAGTTTTTGATTAGAGCAATTAATTTCTTATGATTTGTTAAAGAATAAAGATTTGAAGTAATATTTTGGCAGTTTCTCATGTTTAAATCTGTGCTAAAATATATATTAGGTACATTTAATTATACTATTTTTACATTTATGCTGCAACATGTTATTCTGGTACCATGCAAAGAGCACTAATTAGTTATTGATCTGTTTTAAAGTTTTGAGCAAATATCATAATAATCTTTACTGTTAACATAATTTAACTTGTGTTGCAAAGGGTAGTTTTAATGTTCCTTAAAATTCTTGTGCAGTTTTAGAAGCAAAGTATTTTGTTAAAATTTCCAGTATTTTTTACATATAAGAAATGTAATAAACTGTTTTAATAGATTTTTTTAGGATGTTCATTCCATTTTTAATAAATTAAATTTCATAAAATATATTATTTTTTCATATTAAATAACTTGTAGAAGTTTTTAATAATGTATATTGTATACATACAGTGATTCTGGGTAGGGAGAAAACCAGGAAACTAATATATTAGTAGCCGTAAATCAGGGAAATGTTGTAAGTTTAGTTAGGGAAATTTTTTTCACAGTTTCTGAATCCATCCTGTTGTTTATATTGACATCAATAGTTTTGTGAACAGTAGACAGAACACTGTTCCATGATGCCATTACGGCAACCTAACGGTTGGATGGACATGGGACAAATGTGAACAGTAAACATCATGTCCCCCCCCAAAAAAATATTAAAGTTCTGCACTTTGTCGCAGTCTTTAAAGGTTTAGCCATTTTTTTTTTGATTGTTGATTATTTACAGAAATCTGATTTATCAATGTTTTAAAATTAAATTTCTGCCTTTAACAGTATTAACAAAATTATTATTAAGTATCTGCTTTTATCAGTATTAACAAAATTACAATGAAATATCTTGCCATTACCGAAATTACTCAAATGTTTTAATGGTGCCAAACACTAAAATGGCCACCATCTTAAAATGGTACTAAAAATAAAAATCCTTGCATATATATATATACATGTAATATCATTCTAACAGTGAAGTGCAAACACTCGTTTTCAGTAAGCAGGCCATAGTTGATTTAATTTCATTGTAGAGACATAAATGTGGGTTGATTTAAGGGAATAACGTAATCATACTTCAAATAATATATTCCAGATATAATAGAGGATTTTAAATATTCAGAGGATAATTCATGTGGATCGAAGCTATGACCATTGTTCAGAAAGCGTGCTCAAAGGCAGCACGTCTTGTAAAGTGAATTACATAGTTGCAAAAGAGAAAGATGGCTGCCATCAAGCCTTTTTATACTGCTGAGAAATTAAAAAATCCCCAAATGCCACAGACGGTGGAATCCGTATCTCAGCAAGTTACATTGACAGTTATTCTGATATTAGAACTTAAATAGAAATAATTAGTTATAAATTAAAGTTAAGAAGTAGTTTTAAAAATAGGAAAATGTTAAATCATTAAATATATACATATATATATCATTTTTAATGACATCAAGGAATGTTCATGCCAAACTCAAAGAAAATTAAGCAGCACATTTGGCCATAACAAACAAATTTACAGACAAACAGATGGAATGCCAAAGGATCAAATTGAAACATGATCTCCTTTTGCTCAGTCAGTTATTGATGCAACATTTTTGTGAATTAGGCACCTGCAATAGAATAATACACAAGTTCTTCTTTTAAGTCAAAATATGTTTTACTCTGAAATTTCTGTGGAGATTTTTTTCAATACTGGTGAAATCTAATTTTAGTATCAAGATTTTTTGTGTCATTTCCATTCTAATGTCGTACCAGTTTCTTGATTTTGTGTGATTTGTAAAAACCAACATAAAACTTTTAGAGTCCATACCTTCAAAAAATATACTAAAATAATGATTTTTATTTTATTTCTGACATCAATGCAAGTGATGTGCTTATGAGAATATTGTTACATTCTGAAGCATAGCCTCATAAAAAAGTTGTGTTTGTTTTGTAACGGAATAGTTAAATGTTAATGTTTGGGAAAACATAAAGTTCCATTGTATGCAAATCACATGCGTAAAGGTTAAACAAACTTTTTCAGAAAATATGTTAATTAGACCCATTTAAAAATAAATTAACACAACAGCAACTTATGCACTTAAGAATACACAAAAGCTGGAAAGTGTGTTGATGGCAGGGGTGCAGTGGAGTCTGAGTGAGCGGAGAACTGCTTTTTTTAAATAAGAAAAAATTATCTGATACATTCTTTAAAACAGTGTGATTTTTGTCTAATCCTTACCCTCAAAATTATAATTAGTATTTTAAATTAATAAAATTTATAAGCCACTGGTAACCAATGGCAGGAAAAGGTTAAAAACATTAAGGTGATAAACATTTAAATATGTTTTGATTTTGAAAACCCATGATATTTTCTGTATTACTTACCAATGTCATGATTTTACATTGAGGTAACTTAATTTTGGAATAACTTGAAATTAACATAAAATTTATATATAAAAAAAATAATTTTAACATTTTCATTATATTCATGTTTTGAACTACAATATACATTATGTTAATGTTTGAGTTAAAATAATAGCTACTGAATATGCATTGCTTCATTATTGACATTGCATTATTTCATGATTTCAGTACCTGGGTAAAATAATTATACGTATTAAAGGTAAAAAGAAATTGGATCCTCTGTATTACCTATACTCCATTTTGTTCCTCCTCCTTAATTTAATAATACCACCCAGGTCAGAGCATTTCGGCACTGTTATTTGTGACTACGACACTGGTTGATGGCTAATTTTTAATGGAGTGAATCATGTTTGTATGTATTATCTAACTATGCAGTTTTCATTCAGAAATTCCCATTACTGTAACACATTATTTGAAATTTATTTTCTCTTTCATTAAACTTACTCATTTTAAATTAATTTATCATTAGCTATAAGTGTGAAAGATATTATTCAAAAGCATATGTCATTCTTTTTGGTATTAATGTTGAAAATCTTTGGTATTAAGTAGCTCTGTCTGTTACTTTCACATAATTTTTTTTAAAGGCTCAAGCTCAGGAATGCATCTTGGAAAAATCGATGTTAGATAATCGTAAATCTTCCATCACAGCTAAAATTGCTGCTCAAGTTGTTGACTATTATAAGTGTGCTCTGGGTATAATGGTATCTGGGAGTCCCAGTACAGACACTGGAAGTATACTAGACATTGTTGGATCAAAAATCTTTAAAGTATGTATGGCATTTTCATGTTTATGCTTTCATAACTTTTGTAGATGTTTTCTTAATGCCTCTGAAAATTATAATTTTTTTGAATAATGCATAATTATTCCCAACATTAAGAAAAGATATCTATTTTTAAAGGACACATTGTTTAAATTATTGTCTCTGGTTTTTTATTGATCAAATTATTTTTAGGTGTTACAAAAAATTATATTTTTCTTGCAGGGTTGGAAAAAATTTATTGAATTCAAGATGTCATATTATACAAGTATATCTCATTTGTATATGGGTAACCAAGCTGAAGAAAATGAGAAATGGGGTGAACGAGTTGCATGGTTTCAGTCGGCTTATGATCATTTAACAGAGGCTTTCAAAATTGCTAAGGTACAAATAAATGATTTTTAACAACTGAAATATGATGCTAATTTTTGTATTTTGTTCTCCTATTTTAAATATTTTTTTATGTTTATAATGTGTTCATATATTTTTAGAGTTTGGATCAAGATGATTTAAATGAGCCCTTAACATTTACTATGGATGTTATTGGTGGAAAGTAAGATAAATATTTTTAAAATTTTATTTTCATTAATCAGAAAATTGCTTTAGACTTTTGTTTGGAGTCCAAATGCTTTGTTATGCTAACCATTTTTAAGTTATTGAAGATGAACCTAATATTTAAATTCATTTTTATTCTAGGAATGAAATATGTTTGTTATTGGCATTGGTTCATTTTCATCAGTGCTTTTTATTATGTTTTAACACTTGTATGCCCAAAATTATTAAATTTTAAAAAAACACTATTTAGTTTTGTTTTAAATTTATAAAATAACTTGTGACATTTTTATATTTACTTAAGAATAATTTGGCAGACAAATTATCATTTAAATTTTATTTTATACCATTATCAGAGAAAATGGTTTTCAATTGTCGAATTACTAGTGAAATTCTTCAAATACAACTTTCAAATTATTCGTTTTAATCAATTATTTAAAAAAAAAAAACTATTTCGAAGTTGGTATGTGAGCTTCATTTTAATACTTTATTTTTCAGGCATAGTTCCTCTAAGAAAGAAAATGAATTTGTTTATCATGACAAAGTCCCTGCTCTCAGTAGCTTGCCTGAACTAAAAGGTGCATCATTAGTCAAAGGAATTCCATTTAGTATCACTGATCCAGATGTTTCGGGCCCTGATATTTTTGCTCGACTTGTCCCAATGGAAGCCCATGAAACTTCTTCTCTCTACAGGTATTTGAGAAATTCTTTTGCTAATTAAAAAAAAATCATTGTTTAGATGTTGTTGTAATTGGATTGGATTTATAAAAAATCTAGTACAAAGAGTTTTCTGTTAATGACTGCATGTTCATTTTCATAACTACTCTTACAGTTAAAGAGAGAAGTTCTTGATTTGAGCATTTGTCATGTTTTTATAAAATATTTATTTTCACGGGATATGATATAAAAGAGTATTTCTTATTCTTTTTAGTGAAGAGAAGGCCAAAATTCTGAGGTCCGTGGTTGCAAAAATTGAAGGAAAAAATGAAGAATTAATGTGAGTTTTTAGATTTATTAATCTGTTTTCTTATAAAATTCTTTATTTGTAAGTATGATGTGGAATTAACCAAATATATTCATGTAAATATGAGAAATAAATATTGAAATGTCAAAATTTTTAAAAAATCAGTAATTGGAAAAAACTCATATTTGTTTTATTTTCAATATCAGGGCATACTTATCTTCTCTACAATTAGAAAGTGGATTGTCTTTTGATGATGATGAAAAAATTCCTCAAGAGCTACTTGAAAAATGTGCAGCCATAAGTGTTCGTCCCACTTTAATTTCTGATTTAGAAGACATAATGAAAGGTATTCCTTTAATTTTGTTAACTTAGATTTATTTACCATAAAGCTTTATTTCCCCCTTTTTTTTCCCCTCAGGGGCACATCTTCTCTAGATGTGACGGGCTTCACGACCCCGAGGTACCCTAGTGTCTGGTCTCCTTTCTGGTTTTTCCTCTCCTTGAGTTTTTGCCTTTTCCTTCCTTCCCTCGAGGGTAGGCGAGGGAGCTCTCCATGAGAAGCTGTTGCCACTCTGTTTGCTTCCTGCTTCTCATGGACAGCAACATACCCCCACGTGTTGGCCGTGCGTGGCAACCCATTGGACGGGTGGTACATTTTGGTCCCTGGTGTATCAATCGGCTGGTATCCCAGCCACTCGGCTGGTCTGCTCAAGGGGATCAAGCGACAGTGGTCAACTTCTGGGACTCTGCGTTAAGGGTGGTAGACGTTCCTGGAAGTGACCCTTAGCGTATAGGCCCTGGCTAGCATACAAGGCAAGTACTGAGGCTGGTGATACCCAGAGCCAGCAACTGCCTTCCCTTGTTGGGCTCCGTGGTGGGCGGTGCCGTCGGGGCCCGAATTCTTATCCTTTTTTATGGGTTCTTTTGTAAAATCACCGACCGAACAGCATCTGAACATTGACATTGACAAGGTATCACAAACAGCTCGATTTTTGATTCTATCTCTTCCTGACAATCAGTTATCTAAATTATCACCTTTTGCAATTGAGAAGGGTTTACATGCTATTGGCGGAAGCCCTAAGAGTGTTAAAAGATTGAGATCTGGCGACCTGCTCATCGAAACCGCATCAGCAATTCAAACAAAATCTTTTCTTTTAGCTAAGAAATTCTTAGATTATCAGTTATCTGTTACAGTGCACAAAGCTCTTAATTCTTGTAGAGGAGTGGTGTCTGACAAGGAATTGATGATGGCTTCTGAATCGGAAATTATTGAAGGTCTCTCGACACAAGGCGTCATCGCTGCTCGTCGAATAAATATCAGGAGGGGAAACGATATCATTCCTACTAAACACGTTATATTAAAGTTTAGTTCATCTAAGTTACCTTCAAACATCACAGCAGGGTATATTCGCTCTCCTGTTAAACCGTACATACCTAACCCTCTGCGCTGCTTTAATTGCCAGAGGTTCGGGCACTCGAAGGTTGCATGTAGAGGCCAACTTACATGCTCAAATTGCGGAATTGCCGGTCATTCAGCAAATGGTTGTCAGGCAGATCCTCACTGTTTCCATTGCAAAAAAGACCATTCATCCGATTCTAAAGACTGTCCTCAATGGAAGACTGAAAAGAAAATTCAAGAAATTAAAATAAAACAGAATATAACGTATGCTGAAGCCAAAAAATTAATATCGCAGGAAAAAACGCCTTCATACTCACAAGCAGTTAAGTCTTCACTGTCCCAAAACATGCAAACTGATGAAAACATAACTAAAGTTATCGTTCCGCCTTTAACTAAACTTAAACCTAGCAAAGTCAGTAATAATCTGATACAAAGTTTCCCTAATGCAAAAAAATCAGATTCGTCTGCTATGACTCTGTCTGTATCTCAATTAACACAGGACAAATCTTCTAAATCTGTAATAAAACTTTCGAAGAAACCAAAACTGACTAAAAAAGTCAATGTTTTAGAAGTGAAGAAGAAAAACAAAATTAAACCTTTAACGAAAGAGGATTTCTTAAAACCATCGGCAAGGAAAAAGCATGGAGAATTGGATTCCACCAGAGATCTCTCCTCTAAGATGACAAACTCGGAGGAAGAGATGTCAACAAGTGATAGTGACAATCCATCATCTTCAACCAAGAAGCTCTAAGGCTTTTTTTTTTTAAAACTTTTTTTAACCTTTTAAATGGCCTTTGTTTCCTGGAACTGTCATGGTTTTCGTAACAAGTCTTCTGAACTGAAAGATATCATAAATAGTTACAAACCTGCATGTATTGCCTTACAAGAAACGTACATCAGAGACAATGATACAGTTAAAATTAGAGATTACTCTATCTTTCACAATACCAGTTGTAGTACCAGAGCTTCTGGTGGTGTTGCACTTGTTGTTGCAAATGATATACCCTCTAGTTGTTTACATCTCAACACAAATTTACAAGCAGTTGCCGTTCGTATGCACATAAAATCTCTAATAACTATTTGCAGCCTCTATCTTCCACCACATCAGACCGTCCATCAAACAGAATTGGATAATTTAATTTCCCAACTTCCTTCTCCATTTCTTATTCTCGGAGATCTGAACGGCCATAGTCCTCTTTGGGGGGGAACTGAAACAAATTCTCGTGGTCAGCAAATTGAACAGCTTCTGGCTGATCACAATATCTGTCTTTTGAACAATAATGAAAAAACTCACTTCCACTTACCCACACAAACATTTCACTCAATAGATCTAGCGTTGTGTACTCCTGCTCTGTTACCGTTTTTAAATCTAACAGTTGATGACAATCTCCATAATAGTGATCATTTCCCTCTGATAATCACTGACAATAGGCACAATTCTGCTAACCATTATTATTCTCCAAAATACGTCTATAACGCTGCTGACTGGCAGAAATTCAGCTCATTGGCTGATATCACATCTGCCATAATAGACAATTGCACAGTTGATGAGGCACTAGAAAATATCATCAGTATTATTAAAACTGCAGCAGATGCTTCCATCCCATTGGCTAAGGGTACTCGGAGACGACAATATAAACCATGGTGGAATGATCTCTGCCAACAAGCTTATAAAGCACAGCAAAAAGCTTGGAATACCTTCCGAAGATATCCAACCACAGCTAACCTAATAAAATTTAAGAAATCAAAAGCAGATTCCAGACGGATACAGCGGCAGAGTCAAAGACTGTCGTGACGAAGATACATTTCAACAATCACTTCGTCAACCTCAAGTAAAGAATTATGGCAAAAAGTTAAAAAAGCCTGTGGGAATGTTCCTTCCCATTCTATCTCAACTTTAACACATAATGATCAAACAATTTCTTCTCCAAAAGAAATTGCAGATACTATAGCTTCGTCTCTGGCTCAGATTTCTAGTAGTAGAAATTATCCTGACCATTTCCTGGCTCACAAATTAAAAGAAGAAAAAACAAAACTAAACTTCAATACGCAATCTGATCTGCCCTACAATAACAGTTTCACACTTTTAGAATTTCAGTCATGCCTTTCTACAGTTCACAACTCTGCACCTGGACCCGATAACATTGGTTATATTTTAATTAAACATTTAACAATTGAATCACAGACAAACATCTTGCGTCTTTACAATAGAATATGGCAAGAGCAAACTTTTCCTACTTTATGGCACCAAGCAATAATTATCCCAATTTTAAAACCGGGTAAGGATGCCACTAACCCTCTTAATTATCGCCCGATAGCTTTGACCTGTTGTCTATGCAAATTACTTGAGCGACTGGTTAATAGGAGACTTGTACATTATTTGGAAACAAATAATATCATTCACCCACATCAGAGTGGTTTTCGGAAAGGCCGCTGCACACTTGATAATCTCTTAAGTCTGGAAACCGATATCCGTCTTGCTTTTCTTCAGAAAAAACACCTAGTTGCCATCTTCTTTGATATTGAGAAGGCATACGATCGCACTTGGAGACACGGGATTCTAAGCGATTTGTATGCCTTTGGTTTAAGAGGAAACCTGCCAATTTTTATTCGAAACTTTCTGAGACTCCGGAAATTTCGGGTACGAGTGGGGTTCGAGTTCTCGGATTCCTATATCCAAGAGGAAGGCGTGCCTCAGGGTAGTGTTCTTAGTGTCTCTCTATTTATTATCAAAATCAACAATATTTTACATCAACTACCATCATTTGTCAAAGGACATTTATATGTCGACGACCTGTACATTTCATGTACAGGGAATCATATTTCTTTTATTGAGCAAGAACTTCAAACTGCTGTTCAGAAAATCAAACACTGGTCTGATTTTAATGGTTTTAACTTTTCTGCATCCAAGTCTTCAGGGGTTCACTTTTGTCGCAAAAGGGGTCTTCACTTAGATCCTGAAATTGAAATGGATGGTAGAATAATTCAAATTGAAAATCAAGTCCGATTTTTGGGCATTCTCTTTGATCGTAAACTTACATTTCTGTCGCACGTAAAATGTTTACGAAAAAGATGTGAAAGAGCATTAAACATTTTAAAAGTACTTTCAAATACCTCATGGGGAGCTGATAGACTCTCATTACAGCGTATATATCGAGCCACTATCCTCTCCAAACTAGATTACGGTAGTGCAATTTATGGTTCTGCTCGAAACAGCGTTTTGAAAAAACTTGATCCTATCCATCATTCTGCACTACGGCTTTGTTCAGGTGCATTTAGAACATCACCAACTTCAAGTTTATATGTTGACTGCTATGAACCTCCTCTGGAAATCAGACGTCAAATGCTCTCCTTACACTATTATTTGCGCATCTCATCCAATACTAGGCACCCATGCCATGGATTTCAACTTCGCCCATTTTTACATCGCTTACAACAAGCAAGACCATCCTCTGTGCCAACCTTTTTCACAAGAATGCATAATCTTATGAGAGATTTTAATTTACATGAAGTACCAATTTCTCTGCAACCGAGTTTCCTACCTCCTTGGAAAGACTCCGAATTTAAATATTTGAACCCATTTGGTTCATTCGATAAATCTAACACGTCTGACACAATCTTTCAGCAACTTTTTGCAGATCATCGACTTAGATTTCATGACTTTGTCCCTATTTATACAGACGGGTCAAAATTATCCTCTAGAGTTTCATTTGCTGTTGTTTTTCCTAAATCGGTTTCAGCTTTTACTCTCCTCCCATTCTGCTCAATATTCACAGCAGAAATTACAGCTGTCTTCCACGTTTTAAAACAGATTTTAAAATGTCCAATTGGTAAATATGCAATATACACCGATTCTTTAAGCGTCTTGCAGGCGTTGAATTCCTTGCATTGTAAAAGTCATCCATTGGTGTTTTCAGTGTTAGATCCCTACGAAAAGTTGATTTCCCAAGGATTCTCTCTAGTTTTCTGTTGGGTTCCATCCCATGTAGGAATCGCAGGAAATGAACAAGCAGACAGTAATGCTCGTTCAGCCACACACTTTTCACATGAACCCGTGCCAGTTTGCGATCTCAAGAAACATATTAAATCCTGTTTACAAATGAAGTGGCAGATACATTGGGACCAAGAATTAAATAATAAACTTCACAGCATTAAACCCATTATTGAGAACTGGTCAGAGGATGTTAACCGTAAAAGGAGCACAATTCTGACCAGACTTCGCATTGGGCATACCAGATTTACCCACCGTCATCTTCTGCTGGGTGAGCCAGCTCCTACTTGCCCACACTGTAGCTGTACTATGTCTGTGAAACACATACTCATTGAATGCAAACATTTTAAAATCCATCGTTTGCGATTTTTCAACACGAGCTCACCTACTTTAACCACAATGATTGGTCGTCACCCTCACATTTACCTCTTTGAATTTTTAAAAATCACTGGATTTTATCCACACATTTAAGCAACTTGTTCCAACTCTTTTACACCTCACTCATTTGTACCTTATCTCGCTAGATAAGCATGTGAAAGATTAATTTCTTCTGCATTTGACTTTTATTGATTGTTTTTACATCCGCTTACTACCTTTTTACATATTACTACTTTTTTACACATTACCTTTTACAAATTACTACCTTGTTTGGCGCAGCATGGCCAAATACTGGCCCTTGCGCCAAAAACCCTCAAACAACCAACCAACCCCTTTTTTTAAAATCATTAAGCAATTTTCAGCTATGAATCTGTGCATGTTAAAGTCATTGTGCAAAGCTTATTGAAAAAATTTGATACTGTGATGCAATGTATTCAAACATATTTCAGACTTATTGGGTGTTTCAAAAGATGTGGATGTGGCTTTGAAGTCAACATTTGCTCTTTTAGCTGATGAAGAGAAAAAAGAACAGCAGCATCAGGTGAATATATTTTTTTTCAAATTAATTATTCAATTCATCATTTTTTTTTGGTATTATTCCAAATAATTTAATGTGTTTAGTACATATATAACAGAATTAAGCTTGTAGATATTATGAACATGATAAGAATTAACCAATGATACAATAGTCTTCCTTATTCAGTGGCATTTTAAACATGTTGACGATTTTTTTATTCATTATAATAAAATGCTATAAATATAATCGATCAGACAATCATGGATTCTGCAAAAGTAAATTATTTCAGATTTTTGCTGGTGATAGAATGTGAAGAAAAATATTTCCTTTTATAGTATGTAGTGAATGCAAGTCATTTGCATACAAAAATAACTATATAACATAACATATATTTATGCATACCTAAAAATGAGTAGAGTACAAAAACATTTACTACAAGATATACACCATGACGATTTCCTGTTGTTCACTACATTATTTATGTGCATGGCAATATTCTAGTTTTCTTCTTTTATTTACTGTTATATGTGCCTTAATAAGATTTCATAATTTAAAAATATTATTGGGTAAATTCTTACTTTATCAAGTGTGAAATTTAAGTATTGTAAGTAGTTAATAAATTTAAATAACAGTGTTGAATCTGTGCAGATAAAAAGTATTGCTTTTATGAATCATTTCATGAAAAGCCTGCCAAATCTGATCAAGGAATTTTATTTCTTGCCATCCCCTCCTTCTGGGTTTGTAGAAATTTGTATACATAGTTTTTCTGTGTAATTTACTGTCTTAATTCATACACATTAATGTTTGATTTACATGTTTGTACCAAATGTTAAACAATTGTAACTTTTCACTATTATAGGAAACATTTGGAAAACGAGTAGCATCTATGTTAACTACAGAACTTAAAAAAGAATGCTCGAAATATGAAGAAGCCCATAAGAAGGCTATAGAATCCAATAACACTTTGGAAACAGCTGTTAACATACACATAAGCAATTTGGCTAAGCTCTTTTTGCCACTTGAAGAACTAGCTAAAATTTTGCCTTCAGGAAGTTCAATAAAAAGTAAAGTATTGTTTTATAATTACATTGTGCTTAATATCTATTAATTTGATTTTTGTCAAATAATTTGATATTTGCTATAGATTTGAACAATGTAAATATTTACTATTCTTCTGAGGTTTTCTGTCTATATTCTCTTTCTAGACATATTCTTATTTTGCTATTTAGTAGATATATATATTTTCAGATGTTTTAATAAGTTCTCATTTTTTATGTTTCTAAAAATTAACCTTTTTTATCCTTTATTCTGGATAATTGACGTTTGTATTAATTGTATCTGCATTTCTTTGATTTTGGTAAGATTATGTAGATATATGTTTTTAAAAACTAATAACATATTTATGCTACATAAAATAGCCCTTTATCCTGTTATGAAGCAGTAATAAATGCATGTGGGAAATCCTTCCCTGAAGCTTAGAATGCTTTACTACTAATTTCTCCCCTTTTATTTCCCATATCCTTGATTTTATTTGATCAATAAAAAAATGCTTTCTTGGAAAAATTGCCAATTCTTCATTATCCCTATGGGAAAAGAAAATGCATACTGAAGAGAAAAATTCCATTTCTAATGTTATTGATATTAGAAAGTTTGACTGATCTATTCTACCTTATATTTTCAATAAGATAATATCCTTCTCCATTTCCTTATAACATTTTTTAAAATGGGAGTTAAAGTGTGAATTGTTTATTGATAGTAAAATGATATACAGTAGAACCCCACTAATCCAAACTAATTGGGACTGGTGCCTGTTTGGATCGCAAAAATTTCGTATTACCCGAAATTCCAATAAAAATAGGAAAGAAAAAGTTGTGTGCTAAAAACATGTAAGTTATAAGTACTCAGTACTACTATCCCTTGAATCGATACTGCAACTTATAAGGAATGTCACAATAAAAGATGTAATTTATTGGGTATCGGAGTCATGGGACAATGTTGCACAAAATTGTTTAGTAAAGTCGTGGGAGAAGTTATGGCCAAGTTTAGATGATTCTAGCAAAGTTGAACAGGGAGAAGCAAACAAAAGCAAAATTCTTTCGCTTATTAAGTGTATCCCAGGCTGTGAAGATGCAACTGAACACACTTTAACTGAGTGGTTGTCTTGTGATACTGAAGCCAATCAGTTGTATACAGATGAAGAAATCATCTCTTTAGATCAGAAATAAGCCACAAGGTGATCTAGAAGAAACTGATGAGCCAGAGAATGTTCTCATTTCCCATTCAGAAACCGCAAATGCGCTAGAAATAGCACTGTGATGTATGGAGCAAAATGAAAATGCGACGTATACAGACATTATGGTTATGAGACGTTGGCAAAATGTTACTTCCACGTCGAGAATATTATCACTTTGTCAGACAAACTTCTTCACCCCAAAAGATCGTTAATGTAAATGTGTATGTGATGTGTCAATGTAATGTATTTTTATTAAACGTAAATGTGATCCTTGAATTATTGCATTAGTTTCTTCAATGTTTACAAAATTATGCATGCTTGTTCTTAGTATGTATATTTAAATCTTTTCAGGTAATCTTTTCAATTACATATAATTTTCGAAAATAAAATCGTTTCTGATTAACCACCGGAATTTCGGATTAGCGGGGTTCTACTGTATAAGAATCTTAAGAATGCTGTTTTAAATAGAATTGCAAAAATTCAAGCTGCACAATATTCCTTGTCATTCTGTTTGTTAAATGTTTACAAAATCTGTATAGTTATTCATGAGAAAATCAGTTCCTTGATTATCACAAAATGACAGTTATTTTCTAGGCAATTTTATTAAGTGAAACTGCAAAGTAATGTTAAAAATTTTTTTCATTTAGCACCCGAAAATCAAAAGGCCATGGATGCTTTCAATCATCTAGTTAATAAAGTAGATGAAATGAGAAAACAACGACAGTATTTAGAGCAGCAATTAAGAGATTCCTTAATGAATGATGATATTACAAAGACTTTAGTTACTCTAAAGAAAAAAGAAGATTTACAGGTAATATTTGTGAAACTTAATTTCGTTTTTGACTGAACTAATTTATAACTGAAAAGTGTTTACCTGATTTTTTTTTGTACTCTAATAGTTCAACTGGATTTGATAATCATTAAAAAGTTTTTAAAATACGCATTTGAAGTAATGTTTTCAAAATGGTCTGCTATCATTCCTTTTTGTTGTTTTGTGTAGTAAATGATGTAGATAGCTGTTGGAAGCAAAAATTGGTAATTTAAAAGCATAAAAGGACATCTTTAAGAAGACAAGTCAATAATTTTTAAGTTATTTGCTTGTTGGTTGTTTCAGCCCTGGAAATCAAATTAGTTATGAATCAAATACATTTCTTTTTTGCTTTTAAAATATTTATTGTTTTAACTATATATTTAATAAAACTGGTATGCAAGTAAAGCTTTTTCACAAAAATTCTGATTATCTTTTACTATTTAAATCTAAAGTAGATTTTTTTTTTTAAATTATACTTTCATTGTTATTCAAAATTCAGTGATAATTTTTGTTCTGAATGTCAAGTTTTTAATACTAGTTTTACTTTTTTAAAAAAAATCTTAAAATGTTCACATGAGATTGACCATGGAAAAAATATTCCTGTTTTGAAAAATTCCTTAAAAAAGCTCAGTGTAAAATAAAGCTTGTCAAAGCATTATTTGTCTGTACAAAGAGCAAATAAAGGAAATTTATTTTCATTTTTTCCTCATTTTTAAAAATTATCTTTACACATGAGTGTTCATCCTGTTTATTTTTATCTTTTTGCTTAAAAGTTTGTCATACTTTAGAAAGAATGATGCAAGCAAACCTAGTACATTGGATAAACCTGGATTAAATTGTAACATAATTTAAAATTTACATTATTCAGTCTTTCTAATGCATGCTTGTTTTGAGTGGTCTTACAGTTGCATTACAATTAATTTTTGTTGCAATAAACTTTCTATTTATTTCCAGCAAGTATTTGTTGAGGAGTTGAAGAAACATGATGGAATTGTAAACTATCTAGATCAAAACTTGTCAGCTCAAGATAACATTTTATGTGCCTTAACTGAAGCAAATGCTCGTTATGCAGACACAAGAAAAGCCATGACAGAAATAAAGCACCAGTAAGTAAACTGTTATGAAAAGTACAATTTAGTAAAAAAAAACAAAAGTGTCAATCTATGAAACTTAAATTCAAAGCTAAATATTTTGATTGATTTAGGAAAGTGTCTGAATAACAATTGAATGAAGAACTGACTTCATATTTATTTTAAGCAAATATTTGAGATTTCTTATGACAGCCTCACTTTCTTAATAAATTATTTCAAATATTGTAAAGCCCCCAGAAATAAGTTTTTATACAATTCAATAATAATAATTGGTGATATAAATAATATGTAGTAGCCATATCAGTTTTATGTTGTCTATTTCAGTATACGAAAAACAAAACGATGGAATTTTGATACAGTATAAGATATCTTGAAACAAAACATTGAAGGAGTAAAAAGAAAGGAGGGGGAATACCAAACATGGAAAAAAAACATTTTTCCTTTTAATTGTTGTTGTATGGTGATTAAAAAAAATTATCACCAAAAAAATAATAGTTTTTTCAAACCTCAAAATATCCAATTCTGGTATAATTTAGTAAGAAAAGTGGATAAGATGGGTGTTTCTTTTCAATGATTTTGAAATATATAATGATAAACCAAACAAAAATAGAGCAAGGAGATCAGTTTATTTTATACAGTTTTTAGAAATGTAACAAATAGTGATTTGGCCAAATACCTACTCTTTAAAAACATTTCACTTTTGATTTTAAATAAAATAGTTCTGCAATTTTAAATGAAAAAAAAATTAAAGATTAAAAAAAAATTATTTGAATATTAAAAAAATTAATATCTTGATATGTTTTTGTAATATTTTAAATACCTGAATTCCAGTAATAAGCAAGAGAAACCCCCTTTAATTTAGGATTGCTTCACAGAAATGAAGTTATCATTTCAGAACTTGACATTTTTTTTTTGTTTTATTTATTATTTTTTTGTTTTAGACCCACACTGACCACCCTACCCAAACCGGTGTAAGGCCTACAACGGTCGGCTGGGAGACAACAAGTTATATTTATTTTACATGCTATGCCCTGAACAGGGGCAGTGAATTAAAACAGATTGAGTTATAAAACACAGTTGTTCACCCACACAAATAGAAAGACTGGCCACAAATGCTCAACTCACCTGGTGTGGGGAGTACTTGATTGCAATGGAAATGCTCTCACTTAATATATAAAACCACAAGTAAAAGCAAAATTTACCACATACACTATATGCCCAAAAGTATCCGGACACTTGCAGATTTTCACATTTTTTAGAATTTCTCCGGAATGGTTTAACCGACTGCCTTTAAACTTCGGACATATAAATAATAGACAATAACTCACATTTTACATTGAAGATTCAGTCCTGAGGGCAATTAGGGGACCGTGTACAAACTGATGAAGACAAAAAAGTTTTTGGCCCACTCTGCTTCGCAGAATACTGATAACAAAATGAAACTGTCAGAAATGGTAATGTTTAATGTGCATAATATTTTCAGGAATTTTTGTAAACTCGGCACAAATATTTGAGAAGATATAAAGGTTTTCTTAAAAAATCTCAAATTTTCCCAACAGTTTTTTGCTTTATAACATGCAGAATTTTCTGTTATATCATACAAAACTTACAGAAAAGATGACAATATGTTAGAGAAGCATTTATGTAAAGCTTTGGAAAAGAGTTGTTGAATATTACAGGAATTATGAGCATTTTTAGTAAATAATGTTTTACTGTGCATGCACGAAATATAGTGTAATTTTTCTTTCACAACTTTAAAGCCAGATATAGAGGGCAACTTATGTAAGAAATTTCAGTTCAATATCATTAGTATTCAGAAAGATATCGGCTATCGGCATTATAACGAGCAGAATTTTTGCTCCTGTTGAAGAGAAGCTAAAAGATGAGGGGTTGTACACAAATTGATAGTTTTAAACTTATATCTTTAAATAGTTATATTGAATTGTATAGTGGTTAGAATTTGCTGAATACCCGTGAACACATCTAATATTCGTAACGAATAAAAAAAATATATATGTAGAATTATTAAAATAATTAAGAAAAAAAATTACTTAAATAAAAAATCATTTTGCCATAAAATAAGTATATTTAAAAATATCGTTTGACCGTAAAATTGTAATATGTAACTTGTTAATAATCATGTAAACAATATAATTAAAGTAATAAAATTTTTGTTATTTATAGTGCCTAATTAGCTGGAATTTAAGTTATGCATGTAATTGATAAGTATTCATGGGTATGCAGCAAATTCTAACCGCTATACAATTCAATATAACTATTTAAAGATATAAGTTTAAAAAATATCAATTTGTGTACAACCCCTCATCTTTTAGCTTCTCTTCGACTGGAGCTAAAATTCTGCTCGTTGTAATGTCGATATCTTTCTGAATACTAATGATATTGAACTGAATTTTTTTTTATATAAGTTGCCCTATATATCTGGCTTTAAAGTTGTGAAAGAAAAATGACACTCTATGTGTTTCGCGCATGCGCAGTAAAACATTATTTACTAAAAATGCTCATAATTCCTGTAATATTCAACAATTCTTTCCCAAAGTTTTACACATGCTTCTCTAACATTGTCATCTTTTCTGTAAGTTTCGTATAATATAACAGAAAACTTTGCATGTTATAAGCAAAAATCAGGTGGGAAAATTTGAGATTTTTTAAGAAAACCTTTCTATCTTCCCAAATATTTGATCTGAGTTTACGAAAATTCCTGTAAATATTATGTACATTAAACATTACCATTTCTGAAAGTTTCATCTTATTATCAGTATCAGAAGCGGGGTGGGCCAAAAACTTTTTTGTGTTTATCAGTTTGTAAACGGTCCCTTAATTGCCCTCAGGACTGAATCTTCAATGTAAAATGTGAGTTATTGTCTATTCTTTACATGTCCGAAGTTTCAAGGCAGTCAGTTAAACCATTCTGGAGAAATTCTAAAAAATGTGAAAATCTGCAAGTGTCCGGATACTTTTGGGCATATAGTGTACATAAAATGCTTAAAATCTTTTAGGACAAAGAAGTAGAGCGGATAATAGCATAAAAGCAAATGAAATAACCAAGAATAATATAATATACAGTAAAAAGACGAAAAAAGTGAAGGACAAAAATCTAAAACCAATAAATAAAACACTAAACACTTCCATAATAACAGGAGTAGCATAGCCTTCTGGACACAGTGCTCTGAATACAGATTTAAACACTTTAAAAGAATCAGATCAACAATAAAATCAAACCTTAACACAAGCAAAAAAAAAAAAAAAAAATCGACAGGAACACTCCGTACCATGTCAACCAAGTCAAAAACACTTTCTTAAAAATTGTGGTATTTGCTAAAAATCATTATAATTCTTTTCACATCAACAGATGATAGACCCATCAGATCTGGTAGTCAAATCAATTAAAATTTAAGATAAAAGTTTAGAAAATGCCCCTGCAAATGCATTATTATGGGGGTTCCTGAGATAAAATCTATAAAATAAATAAAAACATTCTAGTTAAAAGTTGTCAATATTATAAAATGATTAAAACAATCAACAAGACAAGAGCAACAGCAGAAAGACTCCATTGAAAATGGTGATCCCCAGAGATCTATACCCTAATGTCAAATTTAATTAGAATACAAAGATTTTTTTTTAAATATATAGATAAAAACAGATTGGCATTTCACAATGGTAAAAGAGAACAATAATAACTCTAAAAACCCAAATTAAAAGTATATTAATTAAAACCCAAAGGAATTTAAAAATATTCAAGACTTTTGAGGAGAAATTAAGGAAAGATTGTAATATCAACTCAAGATTCATCCCTGATTCTTGCGCAGATTGATTCACTGATAGTGAAAACCTCCATTAGTTTTCTTGTGGCTGGTTTGTTTTCTAGTAAACCTTTAAACCATGTTGGTTTGTGAGCATCTGCAGGCCTTTTGAGATGGTAATCTTTAGTGAGTGAGCAGTCAAAAGTGAAATGATCTGCATCACCCACCAGGCCACAGATTCAATTTAGGGAATCTAATAAATTAAATCTGCATAGATAGTTAGGAATAGGACCATGGCCGCTCAAAAAGTAAAATAAAAATTTATTTCTGATTAAAAGCTTTTTATCCACCTAGTCCACATAAGTTCTGACTCTAAGTATTGAATTTGATTCATGGTTTTTTTTCCCACTCCCCCATAATATGTTGATTAATTTTTAATTTAACATATGAATAAGGGGCTGGGTAGTTCAGTTGTACCCCTGTCTCTGTGGCCAATTTGGCTTGGCAGTCAGCATGCTCATTACCTGGGTTACCGGCATGTGCCTTCACCCAGATCACGCTGATCAACTGCCTTGCGTTAAAAATATTCCTTTTAATATTGTTAACAGAAGACTTGACATTGACAAACATTGAAAAAAATACAGTAGATAAATCAAATTTACTAGAAGTAAATTCCTATTTTGATAAAGAACTTCTCATAGCTAAGACTGAGGGTCCACTGAATTGTTGGGGGGGGGGGGGGACAAAAAAATAATATAGAATTAAAAGTTGTTAAAAAAAATATATTTGTGTAAATACAGTATATAGTGATCATTTCCTTTTTGAAACTGGTAATATGTATGAAATCGAATGGAATAGAATGTATCGTGAAAATGCTCAAAAATTATTATTCTTGCATCATAATTTCAGACTTTATAAATAATATGTAACATTATTAAATATGCATTCACACTATATGCCTATAAGTATCCGGACACTTTCAGATTTTCACATTTTTTAGAATTTTTCCAGAAAAGTTTAACTGACTGCCTTTAAACTTTGACCATGTAAAGAATAGACTGTAACTCACATTTTAAATTGAAGATTCTGTCCTGAGGGCAATTGGGGGACCGTCTACAAACTGATGAAGACAAAAACCTTTTTGGCCCACCCCGCTTCACAGAATACTGATAACAAGATGAAACTTTCAGAAATGGTTATGTTTAATGTGCTTAAAATTTACAGGAATTTTTGTAAAATCAGCACAAATATTTGGGAAGAGATAAAGGCTTTCTTAAAAAATTACAAATTTCCATCCTGTTTATCTTATAACATGCAGAGTTTTCTGTTATATTATATGAAACTTGCAGAAAAAATAACTATGTTAGAGAAGCATTTTGTAAAAATTTGGAAATTCTTTTTTTGAATATTACAGAAAATATGAGCATTTTTAGTAAATGTTTTACTGCGAGTGCATGAAACATAGTGTAAGTTTTCTTTCATAACTTTAAAGCCTGATATATAGGGCAACTTATATAAAAAATTCAGTTCAATATCATTAGTATTCAGAAAGATATTGTCATTACAACAAGCAGAATTTTAGCTCCTATCGAAGAGAAGCTAAAAGATGAGGTGTTGTACACAAATTGATATATTTTAAACTTATATCTTTTAATAGTTATATTGTATTGTATAGTGGTTAGAATTTGCTGAATACCCATGAACACTTATCAATTACGTGCATAACTGTAATTCCAGCTAATTAGGCACTATAAATAACAAAAATTTTATTACTATAATTATATTATTTACATGATTATTAACAAGTTACGTATTGTTACAATTTTATGGCCAAATGATTTTTTTATATAATAAATTTCTTTTCTTAAAATATTTTACTGATTCTAAAATATATATATATATATTTTTCGTTACAAATATTACAAGTGTTCATGGGTCAAATTCTAACCACTATACAATTCAATATAACTATTCAAAGATGTAAGTTTAAAAAATGTCAATTTGTGTACAACCCCTCATCTTTTAGCTTCTCTTTGACAGGTGCTAAAATTCTGCTTGTTTTAATGCCAATATCTTTCTGAATACTAATGATATTGCACTTAATTTTTTATATAAGTTGCCCTATATATCTGGCTTTAAAGTTGTGAGAAAAAAAATTATGGTATGTTTTGCTCATTGGCAGTGAAACATTATTTACTAAAAACGCTCCTATTTCCTGTAATATTCAAAAAACTTTTTCCACATTTCTACAAAATGCTTTTCTAACATATTGTCATTTTTTCTGTATGTTTCGTATAATATAACAGAAAACTCTGCATGTTATAAGCAAAAAACAGGCGGGAAAATTTGGGATTTTTTTAAGAAAACCTTTATATCTTCCCAGATATTTGTGCTGAGTTTATGGAAATTCCTGTAAATATTATGCACATTAAACTGAAAGTTTCGTGTTATCTGTTTTCTGTAAAGCGGGGTGGGCCAAAACAGTTTTTATTTTTTTCAGTTTGTAGACGGCCCCCTAATTACTCTGAGGACCGAATCTTTAATGTAAAATGTGAGTTACAGTCTATTCTTCACATGTTCGAAGTTTAAAGGCATTCAGTTAAACATTTCTGGAGAAATTATAAAAAATGTGAAAATCTGAAAGTGTCTGGATATTTTTGGGCATATAGTGTATGTACCTACTGTGTAAGTTAAAATTAAGTAACTGTTAGGGCATTTTTTTTATAGTAAATGTACTGAAATGTAATTCTGAAACATTATTTGTTAAATATATTTAAAAGTACATTTTTTTAAAAATTATTATGAAATTTATTTGGCCAAATATCTGTTTGGTATATCTATTCGTTATTTGGCTAAAGGGCCAAATAACGAATAGTTGCCGAATATTCGTTACATCCCTAACAGTTTTTCTAGTAACTATTTCTACTGACCCCCATTTTTTTAAAGCATCTAATTCTGTAAAATTTGCATAGAAAATTTTTTTAACTTGAATGAAAAAAAAAAAGAACCATTTAGTTCAAAATGTGTTTTGATTCATTCTGCAAAATGTTTTATTATTAATTTCATGTTAGAATTTATTTCTCCATTTAATAAAATACTGGTTTTACTAATCTTTTTGTAATTATTATAGTAAACTAATAGTTTACTTTCCAAAGAAATGTGATGAAATGTTTTTATATGCTTTGTAGAATCATTTTTTTTTTTTTTTGCAAAGAATATATTTTGCATTTAAGTAAATTATCCAGAGAATTATAACAATCAACATAATTCAGTGCCTAAAGTATTGCTTGAATTTCCATTACATTTGGATGGCAATTTTTTCGCAGCTAATGGTACAGAATTTTAAGATGTCCTGAACTGCAAAAATGAGCTGTTTTGGATTCTACTGTACTTCTCAGTAATAGAGGAAAAATTAAATTGTGTGCACAGATGCTTAAAAACTGCTGAATTAATTGGCATTAATTTTTATTCTATATTTAAAACATGCATGTAGTTATTTTAAATATTTGTAATATGTCACTTTAAATTTCAAAATAAACAAATAATGATGAATTGATTTTGTTAAAGTTGTTCAATATGACAATAACAATTTTTCTGAATATTTTTCTCATTTTATTTTGACATTGTAAGGTGTGCTTGTTTTATGCTTAGAAAAGGAATTAACACATAGTGTTACTTATTTCTTTTTTCCCATTGTTCCCTGCTATTTTTTGCAGAGCTGATATAAATAGAATATTTGCCATAAATCATGACCTTCATATGTTTCACAGTTCAAGCCATAATTTCTTCAGCTCCAATATACTTTTTATATATTATCTTATTTACTTGTGGGAGGGGCTCCACTGCCCTTGATTCTGTATTATAGCTCAACCCTCCAGATAACTGCCACTTTGCTGTAGTTGAATTCTGTGGCTTTGTTACCTCTTCAGCCACGTGCCAAACCAAAAGAGCCATGTAATAAAGAAAAAGAAATGATGATAATAAATACAACTTTGGTACAATTTTTTAGTTTATAATTTTAATGCACAATCAAATTTTGAAATTCCAACAGCATTGCTGAAAAGAATGCAAATTATTCTGTTATCTGGTGATGACCTTGAGACTATTATCTGAACAATTTTTACTGTATTTTGAAATCAGAAATATCTTCTATTTAATGATGTCGGTTTTATTTCTAAGATATTTTTTTCCCACTTATCACAGTATTTTTAAAAAATTATTTACATCATAGCAGTTATAATTCATGCTATTTCTAGTTTTCAATTTTAAATTCTATAAGCATTGCATTAAAGTTCAAAAAATTTTGAAAGGAATGATGCCAAACACACACACACACACATATATATAGATATATATATGTTGGCTTTAAAATAAGTGTAGTGAAATACATTTCCTAGTATTTTCATATATAGGGAGTAGATTTTGGATAATCCTCTATAAAATACATATCTCTTTAGAAAAATTTAAAAGTGAAACTTTTTATTTCTCACTAGCCGAAGAAAAAAGATGGCGAGAGGGAAGATATTTGTATTCATGGTTTGTAATTATGTACTTATAGAACTCTTTCATTCAAAAACGGTTTAAACGCACTGAAATGTATTTTTATGTTTATAGTGTATAATCTGGGGGAAGGAGATGTTATATATTAAATTGAATTAGTTGCCAGTGTTTATTGATTTTATGAAGTTTTTTCCGATTCTGTTTAGTTATCATGATTATTTATTAGATTTATTTTATTTTATAGGCGTCAGGAGATGGTAAATGCTCTTATTAACTCTTTTGAATCGTATGATGATTTAATTTCAAAGGCAAAGAAAGGACTTGAGTTTTATAAAAAATTGCAAACAAATGTAACTCGTCTTCTGACACGAGTTCGTAGCGTCACAAAAGTTCAAGGTGAAGAGAGATCGCAAATTGCAGAAGCTGAACTAAGAAAAGGTAATTTTTATATAACATCAGATGGTATATATCATAAATATATTTATATAGAAGATGTTAGATTTATTAATAGCTTGTTATATTTTTCTAACATAATCATTATGCTATTTTCAGTTGTTTCAGATAAAAAATTCTAATTTTATTTTTAAAATTGTAAAGGTATAATATAAGAAATATTTAATACACATTTATGTAAACTTTTTTTACTGAAAAAAACTATCAAAGAAGTGAATTTTTTTAGAAATAAAAAAATATTTTGTGTAGAAACTAATAAATTCATTTATTCATCCTGTAATGATTAATTAAAGTTTCAGTTGCAATATATTGCCAGTTTATATGATTTTATGTCTTTTCTTCTTAGAGTGATGGCTTAACTTTTCATTTCTGTCTGATTTAGAGAATGTGGATTAAAAAACATTAATAGGAAGAGAAGTATATTTGAAGATTTGTGTAAAACATAGTAAACTGTTTTTAAATGAAGGCAAAATGCATAATTTATTTAAAATTATTTATAAAAAATTCTTAATATAAAATAAGAATTTCGAGACGTATAATTTTGCATTTCTAAATCCAAGTCTACAAATCATTTTTATTGCAAATTTAAAAAATGCATTTGTGTCCATCTTTAGTATTTCTGAATTTTGTCATAATTTGTAAATGTTTAATCATTTAAACATTCTTTTGTAGGGCCCAAAATGCCTGTAGCTCCTAATGTTCCTCCTATGCAGCATGTACCAAAATTGAAAGATTACCTTCCATATATGACAAAACAAGGTGGTACTATGTCGGTAACTCCAGGAATTTTTAATGCTTATCCTCCTCAACATCCAGCTTCTCAAATAATTGCTGAACCTGTAAGGCAAGCAACTTTAGGGGGACCATCTGCGGATGCATTTGATCGAAAATTAAAGCCTGTACTGAAAGAAAATATAAGACCAGAAGATGGTATGGAAGTACCATCAATGGGCGTACGGCCCACTCCAGTAGGTTCAGAACAAACGTCAACTCCAGCTATGTGCACTCCAACTGCTTCTTATACTCAAGTTGGAAGCCTTCCTTACTCTGCTCCTCAACAGGTATCTGGTAATACTCCAGTGTCAACTGTCTTGAACAGCAACTATTCTACACCATATGCTCCTTATCAGTACCCAACCTCTTCTGCAGTGAGCAACTCAAGCATTGCATCTGCAGTTCCATCCTCAAATGCTACTTATTCACATTCATATGTTCCTAATTCACAACCTACACATAGTTATACCCCTCCTATTTCCAATCAAAATACTGTGCCTGCTAGTCAGTACAATGCAAAACCAAATTTCCAGCCTCCAACTGGTTCTATTCCACCTCAAGGTACTTCTAATGCCCCAAGATTTGGAATGCTGCCTCAAAATGCAATACCATCTTCCCCTCAGTCTCAAGTAAATACTTTGCAGAGGCCACAGTTCCCATCTACTGCTCCTGTTTCAAATACATTGACACATCCAGGGGGTGCAGCCCCAGGACCATATCAGTATCCTAGAGACTCAGCTGGTATTCCTAATTCTCAAAGTACTGGCTATTTTCCACACACTGCTAATACTGTACCAACTAGTAGTGTAACATCACCTCCTATGCCACAAACTCAAATGCACCCTTCACAACAAGGGACAATGCAAGTGAATCCTTATGCTTCCATGCCTGGCTATGCTACTCTTTCTTCATATGGTCAAAAACCTGTACCAGAAATGAATAATTATCAACCATTATCATCTGCACAGAATTATCAGGCTAATACACATCTTGGTTTAGCTAGTGTTACTGCATCCATGGATACTAGGACCAGTACTTTCAATTCATCTCTCCCTTATTCTGCCAATTCCAGCTTCATACCCTCTACACAACAAAGGAATGTTAGTCCTCAGGTTGCACCATCATCATCTGCTTATGGTTTTCCTGTAAATGCACCTTCTCAGTTTTATAGTCAGTATCAATCCCAGACATCTGTCAATCCTCCAGTGCAAACTAGCAATTCTGCTGTATCTAGCATGCCATCGAGCAATACTGGGTATGGCGTTCCAACTTCTTATCCATATTCAAGCAGTTACGGAAATACACCTCTTCCTAATCAAAGTGGTGGCTATTATTCATATATTCCACAAACTACACAGCATATGCCTATTCCAAATGCAGCCTATTCTGGAATGAATGTGCCACCTGCAAGTTCAGCTTATTCTGCAGCAAAGTTACCTGCTGCAAATTCAACTTATTCTGCAACAAATGTACCTGTTGCGAATGTAACATATTCTACAACAAACATTCCTGCTACAAATTCATCTTATTCTGCAGCTGGTATACCTGCTACAAATATACCTAATAGTCAAACCAGTGTCCCTCTAGCATCTGTTAACTATGTCAGACAAAACATGCCTACTGCTGGTGTTCCTACAAATTTTCCTCCTGCTCAAGTTGCTAACCAGCTGCCTAGTTCTGGAAGCATTCCTGCAGCTACTTTTGCAACTCCTACGGCTACTGTCCCATCACAGAGCAGTTCATTTTCCACTCACAGTGCAGTTCATCCTTCAGTGGGTAACACTTTTAACCCTCAGCAAGCTTATCAACTACCACCAAATTCAGTTAATCAGTATGCATATCCAGTAAGTAATGCAATTCCTAATAATTATGGAGTTCCAAATGTGCAGTGTCAAGTTGTAACACCTCAACCAAGTGCTGTTCCTCCAAGTCAACCTTTGCAACCTTCTTCAAATGTTCCAAATCAACCTTTGCAACCTTCTCCTTCAAATGTTCCAAATCAACCTTTGCAACCTTCTCCTTCAAATGTTCCAAGTCAACCTTTGCAACCTTCTCCTACAAATGTTCCAAGTCGCCCAGAATTAAAAAGCCCAGCCCCAAGTGCTGATCAGCTAGTTGTCAATGAAAACTCTCATTTAAATGCAATTAGAGATCTTATAACTCCTCCTCTGGAGACTGAAACTACCACCTCTGTAGATTCAACAGATAAACCTGTACCTCAAGTTTTACAACCTAAGGTAAGCTGTCAAAATATATTTTGCCTATAATAATTTGAATTCTATGATTAGATTTTTGTTAGACGGCTTTGGGGGAATTTTCAAATTCTTCTTATTGTTTTAAACTCAAATAAGGTAGGATAATAGTATACTTTTCAGTTACTTTTGAAAAATAAAAACAAACTACTGTAGCATTTCTGTTTTTCAACAATAATAGGACTTCGCTGATGTCAGGAAAGATATGTATATATTTTTTAGATAATTGAATATACATTTCTAGAACTTTATCTGTTCATGTTTTATCATACCCATTTGTATAAATTGCAGCATACAAAGTCTATTAGTCATGTTTTTCAGTCTGTTGGCTGCAATTCAATAAATATCACAAATAGTATAGATTATTTAAAATTAAAACACTTATGTATAATTTTATATTTTAGAATAAAAAAAAAAGGAAACAACATTTTAAAATTACCATATGTATTATCACATAAAAGTTATGTATCTCCTAGTGTTGATATATAACTTCGAATAAATCGCCGTATCATCATGTGCTTAGTTGAACGCCTAACAAACTACCAAATCTTATGAAAGTGAGCAATACTTCATCTTCCTTCCATGTAATTTTCTTGGTGTGTGTCATCAAAGCTTTACATATGATAATGTTTTCAAGTTAGCCATTTTATATTTTTTTAAATCTCATATGCCTGAATTTCAGATTTAAACTTAAATCTTCAAATGTGCCATTATTTTGGTAGTGTCAGTTAATTAGATTATGAGAAATTTTACTGTATTCATTGAAAATTGATATCAGTTCAAAAACTGTTTTAAAAAATGGGTGTAGTAATTGAATTTGAGCTTTTATTCTCCCAAATGTTTCCTAATTAATATTTGTAATGATGTTCATATTTACAATACACTAATTATAATTTCCATTATTATTTTCAGAAACAATAACATCCATTTTACAAATAACTAATATAAATAGAATTCATGGCATTCAGTCTTAAAGAGTATTTATTTTAAAAGTTTATTATAACACTAAGGTAGGAATGTTCACAAAGGACATCATTAACATTGACATTATATGCCCAAGTTTGTGGGTTCCTATTCATTATTGGTTTTCATGATAATATTCATTCATAATGATCCTTTGAATATCTAATCAGTAAAATTAAATTCATGGATCAGTTTCAGCATTATCAAAACTGGATTTGTTTGATATGGTGAGCAAACCATACAGCTGTCAACAAGAGTTGCAACTAATGAATGGTTGTGATGCTGTAGGGAAGCATCACATCCTGACAACAGAATAATGCCAAGAAGCAAACCCTATAAAAAATAAACACAAATTGTCCTTTAAATTTTGCACTATTTTTGTAATAAATTGATGTAACCATTTGGGATTTATTTTAAATAAAATAGAAAGTGGGCACATAATTGTTTGCTGTGTGAGGGAGGAGGACAACTTGTCAAGATTTACTTTATGGAAACATAAAACAATTAATTAAGGGTATAATTGCCTTTCTGCCAGCATTTAATATTCTGTTTTATTTAAAGCAGATATGACACATTTCCGCAGAAATGCGGATTTCCGCTTTTTCGGCATCGAATGTAATCATTCTTGGGATCGATGCAAATCTGAATTAAAATTTTTGTTAATATGTTGGGACGTGAATAGCACGCAAACAAAAACTGTGCGCCTTGTGCACATTCAAAATAATGTCAGATTTGATAAATAAAAGATTAGGAAGAATGTATATTGAAACATATTCTTCATTTTAGAGTGTTAAATACAAAATGATGAGCAAAGAGCAATCTGCTGTTGAATATTTTAGAAAAAAGATTTTTTGGCGTGATGCTATTGATAGTAACATGTGCAAATATTTAAGGTCATCAGGCAAATGGTACTAAGAGGAACTTGATAGTAAAAAAACAGCAACGAGAAAAAAAAATAAAGAAAAAACCCAATCAAAGAAAGAAAGCAAAATTTAGAAAATCGAGAAAAATAGCAGACCGAAGCATAAAAGAAAATTTGAACTGTTACCTGAAAAAATGAGAAACAAAAGTCTTAATAATTATGTGTAATCAAAAAAAGTTTTTACATCACCATATTTTTCAGTGAGATAATTTTTACTATAGTTTTTATTAAAAAGAAACTTTTTACGTAATTCATTTTTCATCCATTAATTTTCTTTTTATCCATTAATTTTATTTTAAATAATAATTCTACAATATTTTTAATATCTCAAGCACTTTTTGTTTAAATTTATTCATTTATTGTTCAATTAATAATACTTATTTTACTTCTCGGTGTCTACGTTTGACACGATTCCGTATTTGTGAAGTTCAGCTCTTTTTGTTCCAAGCCTGTGTCATGTCTGTTAAAGTTCTTAAATTGATTGTTATTCTTGTAATGGGTTTTAGAGTTTTCTGAAGCAGTATTTAATAGTTTTCCTTCAAAAATTCATTTATATAAGTGTATCAGTTGCAACACACAAAGATTTTATTTGTTTTTTAATTCAAAGAAATTAAAAGCAATTTACATAGAAAAATAGCAATATTTTATTAAAATTTGGTAGTATAAATTTTTTACTACCAAATTTTAATAAAATATTGCTATTTTTTGCTGGAAAAGGTACTGAGGAAAGAAGATATGAATTTTATGCTTTATGCACTCATATTCAACATGTTATTGCTCATCTAGACTAGTATAAAAGTGAATTTGTTCCCTTTCTGCTGCGTAATAGAATGATTAGTGAACTATAAAATTATATTGCAGCAGAAAAATTTTGCCAAGTTGGAAACAGGAAAATCCAGTATGAAATATATTAATCATGCTATTAAAACTTTTATAGCTATGTTTCTTGGATTATTCTTAACAGCGTTTGATTTCATTGATTTGTAATATCTTAATGGATTTTACATGGGATTCCTACTCAACTGCAGTGACTGGTAGGATATGAATATTTCTTTTAATTTGATATGTAGTGAACACCAGATATAGATCTTCCGAATACAAAGCTTAAAAGGAGATTGTAATTTTTTTTTTTTTGGAATTGGCTATTTTAAGGTCTTGTTAATTCTGCCTTGTCTTTGTGCCATGCACAGAAGTTACTAGGTTCATAAGTTGCCTTTGATAAAGAATGCCAGTCTTGTCAAAAGGATGTGCGAATGTTTTTGTGCGTTTCTCTAAATCACTGAAGAATAGAACGGTTTTGTATTCACTCATATGCAAGTGCTCTTGGATACTTTCTTGTGAGGTGATAAACTTCAAGAGACATTGTGAACAGAAAAGCTTAAAGATAAAACTTGTTCAACAGAAGCCCTTAAGACGAAAATTCGTCTTTTCCATTAAGGATACATAGGCCTTGATAATATGTAATACTGGGGAGGTCTCATTGTTTCAAATGAAAGAAGTCTCCCAGTCTCTGCTTTAAAGAAAGTTACGGAAAGAAAGAATTGCTTTTTCATTAATATAAATGTTAAAAATACTTTTGCTGAAGTTTTATGATTTTTATTTCTATTTAATGTTTTGTTGTTTAATTGTAGGTGATTGACTTGAAAAGTATCCCTCAGCCAAAGGAAAAAGAACCACTGAAGGATCCTCTTGATGACTCTTCCGTGCGCTCCAAATTCATAAGTGAGGTCGAAAAGTATGAAAAATTTGTTGATGGGTTGGTTAGGAAGTCTCTGAATGGAACTACTCCTCTCGATCAAAAGTGGAAGGTATGTGCATGCATTAATCCATATATAGAAGGCTGAACATGAATAATCAATTATTCAGTTTTCTTATTAGCTTTGATTTCTCATATTTAAATAATAATTGCCTTCTGCTGTCTCTAGAACACTGGATGTAGGCATGATTTCAAAATGTGCTCAAGTGTATTTGTTCTTTGAAGTTTGAAAATGTTTTTAAATTTAATAGCTCAATGTAGTTTCTCAAAAAGGAACAAACAAACAAAAAATGCACCCTCAAATTAAAACTTTTATCTTTTTTTTCTCTTTCAAGGAATTCATTGATACTCAAGATAGAGAATCAAGGAAATTATCAATTTCTGTAGCTCGATGTTATCCACTGAAAAATCGATTTCCAGATGTCATGCCTTGTAAGTTAGAATTTTTTTTCCTTCTCCTTCATAACCACTGAAATTGTATTTCCATCTAGCATTTACCATTTACATTTAGTTTAATTTTTTTTTTACTGTAGAATATTGCTATAGAAGAATATAGTAGTAGTAATAATTATAATAAAATTATTATGTAGCAAAATATATTTCTGTATGTCTGAGGTTTTTTTTTATTTATTATGTTATACCATAAACCTCATTTTATTGGTAAATTTCATCATTGATAGTTTTACTGAATCTTTATAAATATAAAACTCAAGATCTAAATTTTTCAAATTCATTGTTTCTACCACCCATATCTTGCTTCCTTTTCTTCTTTTTTTTATTTTCACATATTTTGTTAAGTAAATTAATTAAATTCATTGACTGTTTTTACTAGATATCTCACTTCTTATAGTGTTATTTTTATGATTTCTACCAATTAAATTTAATATTATTTATTTACATCATATTATCTGTGTTTTGCTACTTCATTTTATGTATTCTTTGATGATGCACTAAACAAATAAATACATTTTTTTCCCAAAATTTTATATTCTATCATGTAATTTTAATATATATTTTTAAATCTTAATTTATAAGCAGATTTTTTTTTACTATGTAATGAAACTGCAACTCATTTTAGTTATATTTATATAATTTTCTAAAAATTATTTACCATTCTTTCAGATGATAGCAATAGAGTGCAGTTGACTTCTGCCAAAGATGACTATATAAATGCTTCTTATTTAAAGGTAACTAATAATAACTTTCATAAAATTTTAGATTTTGAAGAAATGATTTGGTAACAGTTTATTCCTCCCTATTCTGGCATTCATTATTTTATCCCAAACGTTTTTTTTTTAATTTGATTTTCACAAAAAAAAAAAAAAAAAAAAAAATTGAATCATCATTGTTTTAACAAAACAGTGGAAACCCCGGAATCCAAATTAATTGGGGCTGACCTTTGTTCAGATTCTGAGGAATTTGGATTATCCGGCAAAATACTCTTGATATATCAAATGCAGTAGAGTGTTGACTCTGGGTGCTCTGTGAAGGCATACGGAAAAAGCATGCAGCAATTTGCACGGTAGAGTGACCAACAAGTTGAGGGTAAAAAGAAGATATCCCAGTTTGTTTTTACTAATTAAGGTGCTGTATTCATTCTTAAATACCAATTCAAATGCTTCGTTTAAGTTAGGATGAAATATTAGCTTTGTTTCTGATTCAAAATTGTTTTTTCCCTTCATTTTGCAGTAAAAATTTTTCAGAAAATTATAAAAAGATGTTTGGATTATTCAAATTTTTGGATTCCTGGTGTTCAGATTCCCAGAGTCTACTATATTCAGTGACAAATGAAACTTGCAGCATGGCAAAAGCTATGGGCTGCATTATTGATCTCGGTTATGTAAACATAATCAGAACTACTTAATTGGTATAATTAAACAGAACAATTTTAAACACAAATTATTGATATTCTGTGTAGTAAAATTCTATATTTTAAATAAAAGAAATTTCATTTTTGGTGCTCTCTTTGTAACCATATTGCATCATTCACATGTGGTGCAGTCATTCTTGGTTTTCCGGGCATTGTCAGCGTCAGTAATCAAAAAAAGAAATTCTGTATTGTCACATGGTTGAATAAATTTGTTTTTAATAATTTGACACCTTTCATATTTTTTAATAAAATTATATTTCAAACATTTTAAAATGATACTCTGTTTATTTCTCATAATCTCTTGCAGCATATTGCAAGCTGGTAATTCATTGATGTTTGAAATCCTCCGAGAACTTTTTAAACCTTCAAAACATATATTTATTGGTGTTCTTATAGAATTTACTAACTAGTGTACAAATATTATATATAAATTTCCAATTAAAAAAAAATGTCTGTGGTTTCACAGCAAGCTAATATATTCCATTAGCATGTTCCACTTTTGAATTTCATGATAATAGATAAAAACTGCTTATAAAAGACATTTTCTTTAAAGTTGATCCAGAAAATCTAAAAATTTCACATTAAACTGTGTATTTTGATTATTCAAACATTCATACATGTGTTCCGTTGAAAATATAAATATATACAACAAGTTTGTTATTATATTGAATTTTATTTTTCGAAAATAAATGAATTTTATATTATAGTAATTGGTTTTCAAGGTCTATAATTCTTTGTACGTTTCATTTTAGGATGTTTGTCTTGGTAGTCCAGTGTTTATCATCACTCAAGCTCCATTACCTGCTACATTTGGTGATTTCTGGCTGATGATTTGGGAACAGCAAGTGGAAACATTAGTCTGTCTCTTACCTGATTCTGAGGTAAAATTGCAAGTATTTATTACTCGAATAATTTTTATTTCACTTTAAATTGCATATTTATATTGGCATGTTTATTATTATAAGAGTTTTATATCTGTAAACTTTTGTTTTTGAAAAAATGAATTGTTTCATTGACAAAAATATTACTCACAAATTAATATGTTGATCAAATCTTGTTTGTTGAAATTTGTTTCACAGATAGATTATTTTTGATTTTGAAACTTAACATTTGTACTCTTCATTTTTACATTGGAGATGGTAAGAATATTCATATGCTGCAAAAGGCAATAACTTAATCTCTTTTTGGCAAATAATTGTTTATCGGACATGAGTCTTTTTACTTTCTCCTATACGAAGTATACAAAAAGAAAGTATTGTAATCGTCAAAAAATTCGAACTCGAGATTTTGACGAAGCTCCACATTTTAGGCCTCCCTGAGTCTGAAAAACACAATTTTGGAATTATGTCTGTGTGTCTGTGAACACGATAACTCGAAAACTATTTGAGCTACAGGGATGAAATTTGTTATGTGATTTTGACACATCATTTGTAGGTTTCTATCACATTTTGGACAAAATCCGTCTATGGCAAGTCTGTCTGTCCACTTTGATGTGAACACTATAAATCAAAAACTTGAATAGCTATATGGATAAAAT
>BGPR01000079.1:1113561-1126683 GCA_013235015.1 Araneus ventricosus
CAAATGCAGTAGAGTGTTGACTCTGGGTGCTCTGTGAAGGCATACGGAAAAAGCATGCAGCAATTTGCACGGTAGAGTGACCAACAAGTTGAGGGTAAAAAGAAGATATCCCAGTTTGTTTTTACTAATTAAGGTGCTGTATTCATTCTTAAATACCAATTCAAATGCTTCGTTTAAGTTAGGATGAAATATTAGCTTTGTTTCTGATTCAAAATTGTTTTTTCCCTTCATTTTGCAGTAAAAATTTTTCAGAAAATTATAAAAAGATGTTTGGATTATCCAAATTTTTGGATTCCTGGTGTTCAGATTCCCAGAGTCTGCTATATTCAGTGACAAATGAAACTTGCAGCATGGCAAAAGCTATGGGCTGCATTATTGATCTCGGTTATGTAAACATAATCAGAACTACTTAATTGGTATAATTAAACAGAACAATTTTAAACACAAATTATTGATATTCTGTGTAGTAAAATTCTATATTTTAAATAAAAGAAATTTCATTTTTGGTGCTCTCTTTGTAACCATATTGCATCATTCACATGTGGTGCAGTCATTCTTGGTTTTCCGGGCATTGTCAGCGTCAGTAATCAAAAAAAGAAATTCTGTATTGTCACATGGTTGAATAAATTTGTTTTTAATAATTTGACACCTTTCATATTTTTTAATAAAATTATATTTCAAACATTTTAAAATGATACTCTGTTTATTTCTCATAATCTCTTGCAGCATATTGCAAGCTGGTAATTCATTGATGTTTGAAATCCTCCGAGAACTTTTTAAACCTTCAAAACATATATTTATTGGTGTTCTTATAGAATTTACTAACTAGTGTACAAATATTATATATAAATTTCCAATTAAAAAAAAATGTCTGTGGTTTCACAGCAAGCTAATATATTCCATTAGTATGTTCCACTTTTGAATTTCATGATAATAGATAAAAACTGCTTATAAAAGACATTTTCTTTAAAGTTGATCCAGAAAATCTAAAAATTTCACATTAAACTGTGTATTTTGATTATTCAAACATTCATACATGTGTTCCGTTGAAAATATAAATATATACAACAAGTTTGTTATTATATTGAATTTTATTTTTTCGAAAATAAATGAATTTTATATTATAGTAATTGGTTTTCAAGGTCTATAATTCTTTGTACGTTTCATTTTAGGATGTTTGTCTTGGTAGTCCAGTGTTTATCATCACTCAAGCTCCATTACCTGCTACATTTGGTGATTTCTGGCTGATGATTTGGGAACAGCAAGTGGAAACATTAGTCTGTCTCTTACCTGATTCTGAGGTAAAATTGCAAGTATTTATTACTCGAATAATTTTTATTTATTTCACTTTAAATTGCATATTTATATTGGCATGTTTATTATTATAAGAGTTTTATATCTGTAAACTTTTGGTTTTGAAAAAATGAATTGTTTCATTGACAAAAATATTACTCACAAATTAATATGTTGATCAAATCTTGTTTGTTGAAATTTGTTTCACAGATAGATTATTTTTGATTTTGAAACTTAACATTTGTACTCTTCATTTTTACATTGGAGATGGTAAGAATATTCATATGCTGCAAAAAGCAATAACTTAATCTCTTTTTGGCAAATAATTGTTTATCGGACATGAGTCTTTTTACTTTCTCCTATACGAAGTATACAAAAAGAAAGTATTGTAATCGTCAAAAAATTCGAACTCGAGATTTTGACGAAGCTCCACATATTAGGCCTCCCTGAGTCTGAAAAACACAATTTTGGAATTATGTCTGTGTGTCTGTGAACACGATAACTCGAAAACTATCTGAGCTACAGGGATGTGATTTTGACACATCATTTGTAGGTTTCTATCACATTTTGGACAAAATCCGTCTATGGCAAGTCTGTCTGTCCACTTTCATGTGAACACTATAAATCAAAAACTTGAATAGCTATATGGATAAAATTTGGTACACAGTTTATCATCACGATTGTAGGTCCGTATAAAGTTTGGGCCCAATCCACCAAAGATTGATTGTCTGTCAGTCTGTATAATCGCATACTTTTGAACTTAATAACTTCTTAACAAAATTAGTAAGACAAATGAAATTTTGTACGTGACCTTCTAATCTTAATTGTAGATTTTTGTCCAATTTTTGTGTCAATCGGTTAAAAAAAAAAGCGTTCAAATTGCATATTCAATATTTCTAATCCGATTCTCCATGCGCAAATGTAGTGGTTTATCTAATTCCGTCTTGTTTCATGTATTGTGTAATAACACCTGCTTAGCACTTTTTCTTCCGTTTTGGGTCCTTTTTCTCCCTTTTGGCACATTCTGCTCCCGCTTGGCGTTTTTATTTTTGTTTGTTTTGTTGTTTTTACGTGTTACCACTGTCTCTGAGGAAATAATCGGAGTTCTTGTGGCATTCGGGCCTTCCTATAGGTCCACAATTTTTATGCAGTGGGGGGTCTTGAGGTTACCACCTTTGTTTGAAAGTATACGAGAAAGTTTAGGGGAGACCACTCCCATTGGTTTCATTAGTCTTGAAAGTTTGCTTGATTTAAGTTGCCCTTAAAAGAAAGTTTGAATTTCATTAAAATAGCTGCAAAAACCTTTCCCATTTTTTCATGTAAACTGAATTAAATTTTTATTGTCTTTATGATTATGAATTCAAATTTACTGTAACACCATTAAAATTGTAATATCACTAATGATTTGCTGCACCTTATTTGATGTATATTTTATCTGCACTTTTCATATGTGAAGCAAGTAGATAAAATAAATAAAATCTTTTTGTTTTAATGTTCCTTTTTAGTTGAAAAATCATGTGTACTTCCCAAAAGAAAGGGGAGCAGTGCAGTCTTGTGGAGTATTCGAAACTACATTACAGAGCTACAAAGAAAAGAATGGCTTTGTTGAGCGGATGATTAATGTTACGCATGTTAAGGTGTGTTTACATATAAAGTATTACTGTGATAATTATCATTTGGAATAGTATTGATTTTTCCTCCTATTGTACTATTGAAAAAAGCTGTCATTTGGTTAATAAAGCTTATTTTGTAATGTATTTTTCAACATCGTATATAAAATCCAATATATAGGAGTTAACGAGTCTTTCGATTATTAAATTGATTGTAAATCTTTCAAGCTTCTTTTTAAGTACAACATAGTTGTGAAATATAAATTATTATCCGTAATTATGTTGATTATTAGCAGTAGCAAGTATCATAAATGAATAAAAACATATTTTGTGTGTGATGTAGAATGTGGATTTGGGGATTGAACTAATAGTAATCTTAATTGCTGTATCCAATTAAGCTCCATGGTAGTAGCAGGCAGATTTTTGACTTTGAAACTGAAGGGTTGCAGGTTTGAGATGAGATTCCACCAAAGATCTGCCATGCATGGGATCTGGTGCATTTTAAAACCACACTAGTAGGAGGGCACTTAGTTCATGATGGAGTGGAAGTTCAGATGTCATTTTTGACCTCTGATCAAATTTCAAAATTATGAGATTCATTCTATAGTAGATCTTGTGTAGCTTCTAAAATGGGATGTTTATCTAACTAAACTATAGTATCCAATTTAAGTCACAAAAATAGGAAGCATGCACTTAAACTACAGAATGTTCCTAGTTTTAAAAATAGTTGGTGAATGAGAAAAAAAAAAAAACCCTCTTATTTTATATGATAACTGTTATGTTTGTTCTAATAAAGATTTAGATCATAAGATGATATCTCAGATTGATTTCTTTTTCTAGCTCATTAAAAATATTTCTAATGGCTTATTAACTATAAATGAAGATGAGAAAGGTTAATTTCTCTAAATTTTAAACTGGTTTAACTGGATTTTATTTTTTCACTTTAGAATCGAATTTCCAGAGTGGTAGTTCATCTTCAATATACCCATTGGCCTGCAAGGTAATTTTACAATAAAGATGCTCAGTCTTTTACATTTTAATTTATTTATAAGTCTAGTTTTAATTTCAAATTTGATTCTTTTTATCATTGATTCTTTAAAAAAATGTTTTACTTGTTAAATATTGTTCTAGATTTTTTTTTTCAAAGATGAGTTGCTTTTTTTTTTTAATTTCTAAATCTTCATGAATTTTGAAAGCTTTTATTTTAAGAAGTTAGATTATTAGATTCATATTATTTTTAGTTGTACTTAAAACACTCTAATTAAACAGAAATTACATTTAGTTAATATCAATAATTTTAACAATTTAAATTTCTATCTATGAAGTTGTTTTCATTGTTTTGCAGTGGCATTCCTCAGACACCTGGACCCCTTTTGCAGTTTGTATCAGATGTCTTAAGTTACCATAAACAACAACGAAATTTAATGAGACCTGTTGCTGTGCACTGCAGGTAAATTTACTGCTATCCTTTTGTAAATGTGTTTAAATACAAATTTAATTTTTTATTTTCTAGAAATTGGAATTATAGAATTATTTTAATCTATTTCATACAGTGCGGGTATTGGTAGAAGTGGATGTTTCTGCTTAATCACTGCTTTGGTCAATGAAATGAATAGTGGTCATGGCCCTAGAGATGTGGCTGTAGTGGCTACTATTGTTAGCCAGCAAAGGAAGTTTCTCATACAAGACAAAGAGCAGCTGAAGTTCTGTTATGACACTGTTCTGTATTATGCCCAAGATCTTTTGATGAAAAGTAAGTATCTGCATCCTTTAATGTATAAAGATTAATGAAATTAAAAGCAATAGATGCATACATACCCAGTGTCATGTAAAATTAAAATATAATGTGGCTGAAATAATGGGACATTTCAAATGGATTAAATGATTTTTTTTTTTAGCACTGAGATTATGAAATTTTCATCAACTTGTTTAATAAAAAGAATTCGGAAAAATTATCAGACTGGAAACAAGATAGGCAAAATAATTATTATTGAAGGTTATGAACTTTAGGTGAAATATATAATATCTAGAACTTATTGATGCATACATAATTTTTATGATCAGTATATATTTTCTTATTTGTTATAAGAATAGAGAGATGCCCCAGGCACGCCGTTGTATTGCATGCATGTGTATTCAAAATGATGGTCAGTTGTTTCATTTTATAGAGATATCAGTAGTGTATAGGGCTTGGAAATTCAAGACCCTTGTGGAATTTCAATTAGCCTCTAAGTTTCATATGAATAAATTAATTTTTATATATAAAAAATTAGCAAAATATTTAAAAATATCAACAAAAATAAATGAAATCTTAATGAACTTTAAACATCATTTGTTGCAAAAATTAGTTTTTTTAATAAATTTCTTTACCTGAAACTAATATTTTGAGTCCAGAAGTGCATCATATCAGTTCAAAAAATATAATTTTACTTATAAATTCCTGTAAATTATTATTTTTTAACACTCCCCTTTTCTGAATACTGTTGTTTTGTGATACTAAAATGTCTTCCTCTCCCAGGAGGTATTCTTACCAATCGAGCTTCCTTTGATGACAAACTTCCGGTATCTGGAAGTACCAGTTCTCATGTTCGACACCCATCTGAAGATTTCATCCTAGGAAGTGGCGGCTTAGCAAAACTGCAGTCTGGAATGGAGAAACTGGGTCTTTCGTCTGGTCAACAAAATGCAGAGAGCGAGATTACTTCAACAGAAACTGTTGTAACCGATAGTGCTACTGTTGAAAACGGTGGTGGTGATACATCTGAAAATTCACAGCCCACTGAAGATTTAACATCATCGGAGCCCATAGACAAAAAGGATGAGCCTGCTTCAACTCCAGAGCCTCCAAAAGACAATAAGATCAATACTGAAAAACCTTTGCCTTCTATAACTAGTCTGCTAGATCCATCAAACTTTACACTCGATTCAGCTAGCTCCCCAGCTAAAAGAAAGATAACAAAAGAGAACTTTGCTGTTTCTAGAGGCAGTTTGTCTACATCAAGTTCTGATAGTGCTGATCCTTTAAGTCAGCTGGATCCTTTGTGGTCCTTGAAAAAGTAGTTAAGGTATATGGATATGGTTGTAATGAATTATGGATCACTGAAAGTGTCTTATTGGTATTTATAAAATTGCAATTTAGACTAATGATGAAGGAGCTTTCGAAAATATATGTACATATATTGCTTCTTTAAGCCTGCTAAGAATGTAATTACTTTTTGAATTAGAGTAGATTTACTTTTTAATTTTGAATGCCTGAGAAGTATAAATTGTTTTGAAGTTGCTTTTAATCATTTTTATGTTCAAGTATTGTGTTTGTATTCTGGATATTTCATAATGGATTGAAAGCAATATGCAAATATGTTAACAAAATTATTATATATCTGTATATAATATCTTAAGTGGGAAAATGTTTGATTTTTATATCACAGAATGTTTTTGACATCACTTGGATTTATTTCACTTCTAAATGTGCATTCTTCTTGAAGTATCAAATATATGTGTGCTGGAAAAGACTGTGAATCTGTTTTCTTTTGTTTAAACATTGGTATATTTGAAAATTAGTTATATGTGTTTATCAAAGTAACACATAAAATACTAGGTAAGGAAATATCTATACATAAAATTCAACAAATAATTTTGATATTTTTAATCTGGATTCGTTATTAATTTGCATTTTCATCCAGTACAAAAAGCTTTGATTTATTGACACATTATTAAAACTGAAGTAGCAATTTTTAACCTTCATGTTTTTTTTTCTGTGTGCTTTGGAATTTTAGTTATACAGGATAATTATGAAAGAATGCACCAACTTTGAAAGGCTTATTTACAAAACTTGGAAGAAAGAAAAAAAAAAAAAATACAATCTTGTTTGATCAGTCACTTCAAAAATAATATTGTAAAACTATGAACACCTTATATTCATGTATATTCAATGCATCAGATTTAACAGACAGTGGATGAAAAGGCATTTGGTCATTTATGTACCCCTTTAAAAGAATTTTTCGAGGGATTGCATCAGAGCTTCCTGTGAGCCAGTGATGAAGAACATGGTCATGACCTTTTATGCAGCAAAACTATTGCAAGCAATCTTAGCAGAAATTTCTATTAACAATAGGCCAATGAAAAAATATATATATAGGAGAGGGGAGAATAATTTTGTCTTTGAATACAGACTATGAAACTTTGGTATGTCCCCCTTACAGTGATTAGCAGAATGGTTCTTCAAGTTGTCTGGTTTGTCAGATATAGCCTTTCAAAGTTAGGGTATTCTTCTGTAATTCCCTGCATTTTAAATCTTTGTACTATTGATGCAACATATGAATTCAGAGATCTAATCATTGTCTGCAGTTTTGAATAATTTTTAGCTTTTTTCAATTTCATTGTCATTAACTGCATTTTATTAGACTGCGTCTTGTGAAAATACTAATATAAAAAAATTCTCTTATAATTATAGATGCATTGATGACTATAAATTTAAATTTGTATATAACCCTGTATTTATATGATGTTAAAGCTTGTTAGCTAAATTTTTTTATTCCCAAATCCATAATCAAATGTTTATATTATCCAGTGCTTATTTTCTTCATATCTTAAAAGCTGATGAATTGTGATTCTAGTGAAAAAGTGAATTGATTATGTTTTTTTTATATTGATCAAGTGAAATATTCTTTGCTGTTATTAATTTTATATGGTTAATGCCAATAGAATTAATGCAATATTCTTAATTTAGTTTCATTTTTGCATAAGAGTTTTTCTTTTCATAATAAAATGATCATTTTTTTTCTCTTTACTTTAGAGTAAGTATGTTTTATTATTTTTTGTTGTTAAAAATCATTGTTTATTGGCCAAATAAATAGATAATGATTCTCGGCCTATATACTTTAATTTATGATACTTTTATCATAGAATTTCCGTATATTATTTGATATGTGATATTTTCATTGAGAGAAATGTTGAGTTTTAAAATTAGTTGAGCACTTTAGTTCTTGGATGAAATCATTGCTTGAAAACTTTGATATATTTATAAATTTTACCGCTTCTGAAATAATTTTGTACCATTATTATACGGTACTTAAAATAAATATTTTGTTCACTTATTTGGTAGTGTGCTTTGTGAAATTGTTTTAATAAAGCAAAATTTTTAGTAAGTTACCATGAAACTGTCGAGACAAAACATTTTCTAGTTCTCTTCTTTACGATTTCTAGCAATATATATATATATATATAAATGTTGTATTGTTAAACTGATTTTTTTAATTGATTTATTTCTTTTTTCTAAACCAGGGATATTATGTTCCAAATATTTTACCTTTTCATTCATGTATGTTTTGTTGTTGTGAGAATATAAAGTTAATTTTGTATTGAGATAATATTTGCAATAAAAAGTGAGTGGGGCAGACTTTTCAAATGCAACTGTTTGGAAGAGAAAATTGAGAATAATTAGCAATGCTTATTTTTTTAATATTACATAATTTGCATCTGCAAGCTAAACTTTAAAGGGAAATATAAATGAATTGAAAATTACGTATTTAAATATTGAATATTTTCACATTATAAAATGAAGAGTATGTCATTGCATTAAAAAAAAAAATTGAGTAGCTGTATATGTAGGTACTTGTTCTCATTGATAATGAAGAAATGTGTATTCAAAATAAACCATTTTTTCCAAGCTAATTTTATGTTTGCTTATTTATGGAAGCCAAACAAAACTTGAATTATGTTTCTCTTGAGTTTTAAATTTTTATTTAATTTAAGAAATAGTTGCTTTTATTTATCTTAATATTTGTATATTAAAAAATCGCAAACAAAAACCTAATACCTGCAAAACTTATTGAATAGTGCCCACAAAAAAAATCTTTTAGTTATTTATCTGTTATTATTTCAGGTTTTCACATGGATCTTTAGAGTATGTTAAGAGCAGAAGCAGTTGTTATTGAAATATTTTATCACCTTCATGTTTATATCATCAGGGTTTAAGATGAAATATTTTTTCAAATTTTCTTGTTAGTATGCAGATTTAAAATCTTTATCATTTATTTGTCAAGATTTATAAATGAAATATCATGTAGAGGTTTTGAGAACAATTTAAATGTGGATTTATTTTAAATCTATCAATGTTGAGCTGTACTATCAAATTTAGAAATGAGTTTATTGTTAATTTTTTTGTTTCCTTGATTCTTGTTAGGAGAGAAGAGAACTTTCTGAATATGTGTGGGACCAATTTGATGCTTCATAAGCATTCTCATTTTGCTGTGCAAAACTTAGAACTCTGTGCTGATATATTCAAAAAGTTTTTTATGTTGTTTCTTTGTAAAAATATTACTTACATGCTTAAACACTGTATCATTTGAAATTGTAGTTATATTTATTATGTATTTTATCTGTATTATTTTATATTAAAAATGTGTTAGACTTGCAAATTGTGCAAAGTTTGTCTTTTTTCTAAACCCTCCCCCTTCCTTTCTAACCCATTTTGTTTTTGCATTTGTATTTTTAAATGCTTTTACTAAGTTCGAAATGTTTAATTTATGTAAGGTTGGAATTTTGTGATCGATTTTTCACTCACTTCTTAATGCACTAGAGTTCTAAAATTTTGTATATTTATTGAGTCTTGATGACAATGAAATATTTTAATAATTTTAGAGCTCTCAATTATCAATTTTAAAAAAGACAAAATTATGCTTGCACTCAGTAGGTTTCAGGGGTGCCATCTATAGTATTTTTGAGAACTATTGGTAAAAGCTTTTTTTTTTAAAGTTTTTTACACATATCTTGTTCCTTAATTGAAATGCTGGAGATTCTAAATTTTAATAGTATGCATGCTGTTTTAATTATAAATTAGTTTTTACGAAATCCTTTTTTCAGCACAATATTTTAGGTTGGCATTTTATTTGTAAATTGCATGGTGGAAAATCGTTTATTGAAAAAAAAAGCAAAGGAAAGGAACTAGTACTATAATGAGCTGCTATAAGACGAACTTTCTTTCTATAAATTGTGCGATGTAAAAATTGTTTTGCACAGAATGCAATTAAGCCAAAAAGAAAACAAGACAGACGAATCAAGCCTTAAAAAAAATTAGAAGGTATTTACTATCTGGATCTGCATTCACATTTTGTAGCTTTCTAATTTGTCAATCCTTCAGCTATTGCTTTAATTTTTAGAAACAAGTGTTTTGGATTAATTTTTCTTCATGGCTTGTTTGGAAAAATGTAGGCAAAATAATTTTCAGTTTTTCTAATTCATAGTAACTCTACTTATTTAAATGATTAAAAGTAGTGTTTTAAACCATCCTTTCAGTTTGGATGCCCAAGTTTCTTAGAAAATGTTTTAGCAACTCCGAATGTATATGAATGCTAGGTAATAAAATAAATGTCATTGAATTTATTGAAATAGTAAATTCTTGCCCTGTTTTGGGTATCAGAACGATTTTCTTGATTATTTTATTTATCTTTGTTAAGTTAATGTGAAGCAGAACAGCATCCACTATCAAAATTTTCTCAACCCTGCTTAGGGGTGTGACCTATAGTTTTAAATCTTGATTTAAGAACTTGTACGCATTGTGTAAATTTCTATTATTCTTCTCCATTGGCAACAACAGCACGCAGATTGCAGATGATTTTGGTTTGCCGCTTTGAAAATAAGTAGAACTTGGCGATTTTTTTTCTTTTTGCCATTTTAAATTTACCACTTTTTTTAACTTTAAAATTATTTTAAATGAATACAATGAATATTCGGATTCTTTGGGGGGAATTCTATGCGAAATTAAAATGGACTGGCACTGCTTTATAGGCTCTTTGTAGTGCGATAAAAATGAAGTGCCTAAAATGAAAGGGAGATAATGCATTGTTTTCAACATTCCACACTTAACCTGTATCTAGTGTAGAAGATATCAACTTATTTCATTGGATAAGCAAAAATTTGTCATTTCTAGCATTTCCCAGACGCTTAACGCAGTCATTCGCCGTAAATGATACACAGTTATGTAATCGGGACCCAACCACTATTTTATGGAATTCGGTTTCACTGTTGCAAATAGTACCTAAGTGCGTGTAGTTTGCTATTCAAAACTTAAACAATCTCTGTCCATGGTGCCAAGTAACCGCTTGTGCAAAGTGGGGGCCACATTAATGAATTTAGGAGTAAATGAAGCTGTTAACACACACAGCGAGTGTTTTTGTTGGAGTGCTATGGACTGCAGCCCCCAGAGCTAAACCAGAATTCTTGATATTTTTTAAAATCGCTATACCTGTGTGATCTTAATCGCCTTTAAAAAAAAAAGAACAACGGCATTTTGTTGTAACATTTAATAGTAAACAAAATTTGATACCATTTTCTATATCAACATCGTCAGGTTTTTAAAATATCACTTAGACTGTTTTTCAGTTTGCTTAAGAGCCTGATACTCATATGGATGTATGTTAATAGATTAAGAAAACACCTTCAATCACTCCAGTAACATTTGGAGAAGTCAGGACGATAAAAAAAATTTCTGACCTCAGCCCTCCCCCAACTAAAATCCTGGATTCGCCATTGTCCAGTGTTGATGAGTAAAAATTGAGATATCCATCTTAATATTGAAAAATTTACTTCAAATGTTTCTTTTAATGAAATTTCTCTGTTTATCATTCAATTAATGAATGGTAGATATTCCTAATTTTCAGTGGCGGATTTTAACGATATGAGACCCGAGGCGCAAAATTATTTTGACGCCCCCTCCTAAAAAAATTCTATTGATGATACAAATGTGTAACTTAAAATAACTTACTTATGCTTTTAATTCTAGGTCTATGTTTATCTTCGTCATTCAGTTTGAAGCTAATTCTTGTATTGTTTATATGATTTCTAACATTTATTTTCTCTCATTTTTACAAAGAATATACACTATGTGATGAAAAGTATCCGGACACTTTCGGATTTTCACATTTTTTAGAATTTCTCCGGAAAGGCTAAACCGACTGTCCTTGAACTTCTTCTATGTAAAGAATAGATTTTAACTCACATTTTACAGTGAAGATTCGGTCACGAGGGCAATTAGGGGGGGCAACGAAAAAGAGGATGAAGGCAAAAATGGTGTTTGACCCATCCTGTTTCACAGAGAGCTGACAACGCGATGTAACTTTCATGAGTGGTTATGTTTGATGTGCGTAATATTTACATGCATTTTCGTAAACATAGCCCAAATATTCGGAAAGATATAAAGGTTTTCTTTAAAAAATTCCAAATTTTCCCGCTTGTTTTCTGCTTATAACATGCAGAGTTTTCCACCAAATTTTACGAAAATTACAGAAAAAGTGACAATATGTTAGAGAAGCATTGCGTAAAAATTTGGAATAAATACTTTTAATATTAGAGAAAATATGAGCATTTGTAGTAAATAAATTTTTACTGCGCATGTGCGAAATATAGCGTAATTTTTCTTTCACAGCTTCAAAGCCAGATATGTAGAACAACTTATATGAAAATTCCAGTCGAATACCATTAAGATTTAGAAAGATATCGGCAGTGGAGTGAACAGAATTTCTGATTCTTTCTAAGAGAAGCAAAATGGTGAGCGTTTATCCACAAACTAATATTTTTTAAACTTGAATCTTCAGATAAAAATCGTCGAACTGCAATTTAAGTTATGAATTTTATTTATAAGTATTCCTGGGTATTCAGCACATTCAATCTTTGTAAAATTCTATAAAATTATTCGAAAATTCAAGTTTAAAAAATATTAGTTTGTGGATACAACCTCATCATTTTGTTTCTTTTAGAAAGAAGTAGAAATTCTGTTGACTGCAATGCCGATATCTTCTAAATCTAAATGGTATTCGACTGGAATTTTTATATAAGTTGTCCTACATTTCTGCCTTTGAACCTCTGAAAGAAACATATGTATCTCGCACATGCGCAGTAAAAAATTATTTACTACAAATACTCATATTTTCTTTCATATTCAAATTATTTATCCCCAAATTTTACTCAATGCTTCTCTAACATATTGTCACTTTTTCTGTAAGTTTTGTATAATCTGGTGGACAAACTGCATTTTATAAGCAAAATACAGGCGGGAAAATTTGGGATTTTTTAAGAAAACCATTATATATTCCAGAATATTTGTGCTGTGTTTACGAAAATGCATGTAAACATTATGCACAAACATAACCATTGATGAAAGTTACATCGCGTCATTAGCTTTCTGTGAAACAGGATATGTCAAACTCCATTTTCGCCTTCA
>BGPR01000079.1:1134679-1145150 GCA_013235015.1 Araneus ventricosus
CAAATGTCGCAAGCGTATGTTTTCTCTTTCGTATGTGTCCGTAAATGCGTCTTTAAATTCCCCTTCAAAGAAAATGCTTTATCACAAACGTCACATGCAAACTGTTTATCTTTTGTATGAGTTAGCATATGTCGTTTTAACTTCGACTGAACAGAAAATGTTTTANTACAAATGTCACACGAATACGGTTTCTCTTTTGTATGCACCAGTAAAGGTGTTTTTAAATTCGACTTCCGTGAAAATGCCTTATTACATACGTCACACATAAATGATTTCTCTTCTGTATGAGTCAGTAAATGTAGCCGTAAATGTGACCTCTGACAGAAAGTTTTATAACAAATGTCACATGCATATGGTTTCTCTTTCGTATGCGTCCGTAGATGTGTCTTGATATTAGACTTTCGAGAAAACGGTTTATTACACACGTCGCATGTAAAACGTTTTATTTTCGTGTGCGCCCATAAATGTGTCTTTAAACTCGACTTCTGGGAAAATAGTTTTTTAGAAATGTCACATGCGTACGGTTTCTCTTTTGTAAGAATCAGTAAATGTGTCTTTAAACGTTGCAGCTGAGGAAAAGTTTCACTGCATAAATCGTAGTCATACGGCTTCTCCATTGTGTAAATAATAATAAAATCCCTTTTTAACACAATTATTTCTGAAAAAAAACTCTAGTTCATAAATCACAAGCTAGCAACTTCCCTTTTTTCTCAGTTTGTAAAAGATATTTTAAAGTTGAATACAAACTAATATTTTTTTACTAAATATATTACACACAGGTTAAGAACATTTTCTAATTATACAGCCAGTTTGTCTTTTGGAAGAATCAAAAGATGCACCTTTAAATTTGTTTGGTAGGAATCTGCTTTACTACGCTAGTCGTAAGCATAACATTTCAAAATTACATATTAATAAAAAAAACATGTAAAAATATACACAAATGTATATTAATACGAGATAAAAAAAACGTAGAGTAAATTCAAAATATTTAACACATATATTGGAGAATTTTTTCTTTTCTATTTTGTGATCCTGGATACCATACAGCATATGTCGTTTACAGTCTTGATCTGAGGATCTTGAAACGGTCTAAACTTCTTATCGCTTTCACTTCATCTTTCCGGAGGAAAGAAGTGTTGATTCTGGAACCGTTCTCACTGTCAAAATTAACCGATTGTCAAGGTTCCTCCAAATTCAACTTCGAAATCTAAATAACATAAAATAATGCAGTTTTTATACTCAGAGCTACTGAACATCGTCTAATGTATCCAAAGATTAAAACAGATGTATTACACCTATTTGTCACGAGATTAACATTCACATATAGGACGATTAGAAAAGAAGAAATTTGAAAAGCTACATTTCCTCAACAAAACAAATTAGAGCTTCTTTTACAAATCATTTTAAGGGGGACGTTGTAAATTTTTATTTGATGGGCGAGATGTATCGCTAGTAGCGTCATTCTTCGCATCAAAAGTTTTCTTTTCCTTCCAGATTTGTCATATTCCGATTTATGCTAAAATCTATAGTAAAATGGGGTTACTCAGTTTCGTTCAATAAGATCCTGAGGAATTTTTATAAATGATTAATTTAGGTATGGATAAAAAAAATAATAGTTATTTATTTTGAAATCTATGACAATAGAAATAAAGCTTCTGAATCTGGGCATAGAAGTCAGTAAATATTTTAAAAACCAATAATTCGACCATGAAACCGGGATATTTGTCATTAACACGTTCACACCAGCGCGTACCACCGGTGACTCGCACTTAGATGTCCCATCAGGCGAAGCGTACCACCGGTAGCTCGCACTTGAATAACAATTTAGTTCCTTTAGCATATAGTTGAAAATTAAAATTAGGGATGTAACGAATAGTGGTTTGGCCGAATACCAAATTTTTAAAAACATTTCACTTTTGATTGTAAATTAAATATTTTTCAAATTTTAATGAAAAATTTTACTATGAAATAAAATTGAGTTTTTATTATTTGTAGATTTTTATAAATGTTAATATTTTATGTATTTTTGTAATATTTTAAATACATGAATCTCAATAATAAGAAACCTTCTTCATTTTGGGATTGCTTCAAATCAATAAAAGAGTCATAATTGCAGAACACGACAATGAGAAACACATTACATTACACCTCCTGCATCCCCGACAATGAAAAACACAGAAAAGAATTGAATGAATAAATTAAAATTAGTAGAAGTAAATTCCTATTTTGATAAAGAACTTCTAACAGGTAGGATGGAGTGTCCACTTAATTGATGAAGGCAAATGCAGAAAAATTTCCAAGGTTTGCAATTTTAACAAGAAAATATCTTTAAGAATCTGCAAGCATTATATAGTGACCATTTATTTTCTGAAGCTGGCAATATATATGAAACCATATGGAACATACTTCTATAAATGATATGCAACATTCATAGGCGGCTGGTGCACCAAAAAAGTGGGGGGTCAAAAGAGATGCGAGTGTGTGGGTGGGGCGCGCCTAAAGCTGATTTTTTTTTGTAAAATGGACTATATTATTGGATTTTAACGTCATTATTGATTAAATGACCTTCTCTAAAAAAATTCGGGACACGACCTCAAAAATCGGAACGGATGGCCACCGTAGAATCCCTCCTTCCAATTCAAAGTTCCATTTCAATTCTCATGAAATAATAACATGAGAAAAATATAAAACGCTTACCTATTAAGTCAATTCTTCTTTCTTTAAACTCGTGAATCGATCAATGATGTCGTCACAAAACGGCGTACTCCCAAACACAGAGAAAGCAGGTCAGTTATAAATTTATTTATTTGATATTATGTTATACAATATACATCCGTATTATAAATTAGAAGAAAGACAGCCTGCGATTTTTGTTCTTCGCAAATTGTTCTATTACCTTAGTAAAGTCAATATCTACAGTATTTTCGATCTTCAAAACAGCAAGTGCAGAAAGCCTCTCTTGACACATACTATTTCTATGGTATGATTTTAAAGATCTTAAGCATGAAAAACTTCTCGCACAGTTGAGACAGGTATCACAAGGAGAATTTGGATTAGTTTTCTCAAGTATGGAAATATGTATATCACAGAGTTCCTTTTCAACAAGAAAATTGCATCTTTTCCTCAGTTCTGTTATCTCCGTGGATATTTCTGGCAAAGAGTCGATGCATTTTTTGTACATTTTCTGAAAAATTTGTATCTCCCCCTTTATTTTTTTCATATCAAGATCATATGTTTCAGAGACTTTTTGAACTGATGAAATTTTTATGATCTTTGATGGATTGGAACATGTTACATCTTTTAGAGATCGAAAAATATCCAGCTCATTTTCTTTGAACCTTTCGTCTATTGTGTTTAAAGCAGCATCTATAACTGGAAAAGCAATTTACGTTTAATAGAACGATTTAACACTTTGTGATATGCTGAAGGAACTGCCGTCTATTTCCGAAGACACCTTTCTAGAGCGTGGAAGTTTTGGAGAAGTTAACGATTTTCCTTCACAAATATCGTTAACATATATCCACAACTTTTCAAAAAAATCTTCACTTCGGAATTCATGCAAACATTCTTTTGTTGCATTTACCAGTTCTTTAACTGTTAAAAAAATTAGCGATTTTGATTGCAAAGCTTTTGAAAGCGTATCTGTAGCTTCCAAATCTCTTTGGATCAGAAGTAGACAAAAAATGAATTGGAAACTTTCGATATTATTCAACAAAGCTTCAGCTTGGGATCCATTTTTCGACGGATCGTTAATTTTGAACTTTGAAAAGTGAGGGGGCAAGGCCCCTTTACTTTTGCAAGTGAGGGGGCAGTTGCCCCCCTTGCCCCCCCGGACGAGCCGCCTATGGCAACATTATGAAATACACTTATGTACTATGAAACTTAAAATTGGATGAATGTTAGATTTTGTTATAATAAATGTATCAGAATGTAATTCTGCGATATTCTTTATTAAATATATTTAAAACAACATTTTTTGAAAACCAATTTATCTGCCGAATATCTGTTTAACATTCGGCCAGACCAATATCGGCAAAAGGGGAAGTAGGACTAATACTGAATATTCGTTACAACCTTAGTTGGTATTATATGTGTATGAAACAAAAAGCAACATACTTCCTCCCTGAAAATGTTGAAAAATTATTGTTCTTGCATTATAATTTCAGGCTTTGCAATGATAAATTAATATGTAATTTTATTAAATACACTTTTGCACTATTCAACTTAAAAATTGGGTAAATGTTAGGAGGTTTTTTGATAATAAATGTACTGAAATGTAATATGCACCTTTTTTGTTAAACGTGTATTTAAAAGCATATTTTTTAAAAATTATTATCCTGAATCTATTCGACCGAATATCTGCTTAGTATTCGGCCAACCAAATATTCGATAAAAGGGCCGAATACCGAATAGTTGCCGAATATTCGTTACATCCCTAATTAAAATAATAGAAATTTAACGTATATTAATTGAGAAAGTAGGATTCATTTTATTTCAACTCAATATTATAAATATAATTTATATAATAAATTCCATAATATAAACATAACAGTTCAATATTTCTATGCAATTTTTTAAAATATTTCAAACAAAATACTGGAAAAATACGACAGCAATAGTGGTAAAGAAAAATAAAGAGCAGCAAAGGTTATCATTGCGGTAAAATTTCATTTCCCACTTTAGTTCGGCACCCGATAAAGAAAAACGCTCTTAGAGTAGCCGCCCATGTAGAAACATAAATTGCAGCGCCGGCCTGAACGAGTTAAACCAGAATTTGTTGGTAACAAAAAATCAAACCTATACCTTTAGATGGTGTTGCAAATGATGCCCATAATGTATTTTGATAAATAATAAGTTTATTTGAATCTTATTATCACTTAAAACTAGAATCTCTCCAAATTAAAAAAAAAAAATTCGACGGGAGGCTGTCTCCGCTGGAATTGAGGGGCGTAGACTTACTTACTCAACTGTGACTTAAGTTGCTCTATGTGACCATTAACTCTATAGTCACTATTAGTCTAGTGTGAATATGCGACTCTATGTAAAATTCTTCGTGATTTTCACCAACTTTGAAACTCAACTGTGACTAAACCTTAATTACAAATTCTAAAATTATTATTGCAATCTTCAATGTCTACCTTCTGTTAAATGAAAGTGAAACCAACTCCCTATGTTATTTGGTTGCGGAGCTATAAGCGTTTAACTTTAGCACGAAATTCAACAATTCTTGAGTAATATTTCGTGTAAACCTCGGATCGATGACTGAATTGCCTTAGTCTGTGTGAGCGCGAATCGGTCGCTGTGACGTCATCAAAATTTTTAGTGATTTAGTCAACTTTGAAGCTCGACTGTGACTAAACTGTAATTCCAAATTCTAAAATTCTTTTTGCAATCTTCAATGTCAACCTTTCTGTGTTAAATGAAACTAAAATCAACGCTCTATGTTATTTGGTTGCGGGGCTATAAGCATTTAAAAATACCACGAAAAGCGTCACAATTTTTTCCTCTCCGACACAGCATTAGACCACTATGGAGAGACGAAAATCTACGTCAAAAAAAAAAAAAAACTGATGTGAATTCAGAATCAGATTCAGTGTTGAAATTCGCGTTATTTAAGAAACCAGCGGCAGGGCTCTCCCCTCGATTATCTCTTACAGTAACACAATATGGTTTCATAGTACAATGAAGAAACTGGATAGGGAATTTAGGAGTCTTATTTCCACCGATTGGCTCCAAAATGCGGCGACAAGACTACAATGTTGGTGACAAGACTACAAATTTCATTTGCCTAAGTCGTTGCGTTCCTCAGCTATCGCGTTCACACGTTCGCAAACATGCAGGCCGACAGACAGTCAACCCTTTGACGGATTTAGTCCCAAATTTGAAACGAATCTACAATTCTGGTGATAAATTTAAATGCATAATTTCATCCATCTAGCTATTTACGTTCTTGGGTTATTGTTTTCACATGGATGGACAGACTTCCACTAAAATTTGACAGAAATATGAAAATTTAGAGAAAAGGCCACATACTGAATTTTATGCCTGTAGCTCGTTTCGTTTTTTTCCTTTCTCGTATACGAAGCATACAAAGAGTATTGTAATCGTCAAAAAATTCGAACTCGAGATTTTGACGAATGTCCATGTTTTAGACCTCCCTGAATCCGAAAATCATTATCCGAGAAAACTGCTGTGCTGTTAGACAGGAAAAGTTCTCGTGGGAAAAGAAAACTAATAAAACGATTTAAAAATTAAACCGAAAGTGACTGATGCATATACTATGTTTTTAAGTGACAACTATTGTTGAAATGTACAATGATTGTAATATTGATTACTTCATTATGCAGAAACGTCTGATAATTTTAAATATCCATCATAATGGGAAAGCTCCAATCAAGTGTGAAGCTTTAGAGGGCGGCAAATCAGACATGCAGGAAAACAATTTTATATCTAAGAAAAGCAGAGTTACTAACTCAATCATTGCGTACATAAAAAAAAAAACTAATGTAATTAATTTGTATTTTTATCCTTTTGTTGTTAAATTGCCGACAAGTGAAAGAAAGACTGGTGTCTGGACAAGCGATTTCGTAACCTATCTGCAAAGACTAAGGACGTTAAACGACAAATTACGTCACTAATAAAAAAAATTCCGGCATTTATTTTTTTTCATTTTGAGGATTTTGTATCTTATGTAACTTGTAAAGGAAGGAAGAACAGAGTGAAGACAAAGTGAAAAAACAAAATGGAGGAATTCGGCTTCTTGTACTTCAGGGGTCAAACGAGAAGCAGAAATTCGAAGCAGGATTTTTTTTCTGTTTAAGAGTTTGACTTCTATCAAAAAATATCTCTTAATTGACCCTAAAAATCCTGAATTAGAATGGAGGAAAAGAAGCAGCCTCGAGCAATAAAAATCAAAAACGTGACTTAAGACTTATTTTTAATGTGTATTTTTATTTGCTTTTCATAACAATCACCGCGTGGGGTTTCTTTAATGTGAGGGATGGAGACATCAATAAGACTTAGATCTTGGTCCCAGCTTTTTATTGCGTCACAGACTTTGTGCTATGAAATGTGTCATAGACTTTTGAATTGGGAGAGCTGCGTTGCTGTAGGAGTTGTAGTGTTACCATCTATTAGTGGGACTAAAAGTTGTTGTTGCGTGTTCTTCGTCCGCGAGTCAGCACTTTGGAGGCAGGATAGAACGGGAGACCTTTGGGTCTGGAGCCAAACATCTTAACCACTAGACGAAAGGAATTCCCAATGTCCAGAGGTGGTTATTGGCTAATATACATCAGAGTAAGATAGCGTAGCACAGTGCGCCACAACGGTATACACGACACAAGGAAAACTTACAAAAATGATGATATATATTTTCCAGTACACTTAGCTCACAAACTGAGGAGCTAATTTATAATTAAACACATCCCCGATCTTTCAGACCGGTACCCTTCCTGGCAAAACCTGCCAACTCTTGCTACGACCGTTATTGGCCGGTGATTCAGAACTCAATTCTGCATGCGACCTTTCTCGTCGACTCCCCATACAGAACAAACTAAAATGGCGTCCCGCTCCAAGACGTCATAGGGGTTACAAGAATTAGTGGTGAAGGGTTGCCACAACTTGCACGTCTTACATTTTCATATGCCTTTTTCTCTTTTTGGTAATTTCGTACTTCAGTTTTTCTATCTTAATTTTTCTCATTTTATTTTAATCTAGTTTGGTTTTTGTAAAGGAAGGGCGACATGTTGCAAGCTCGCCCCGGGTGCAAAAATTGCATCTACGCCAATGCACTGTTTCTCGGGCACTATTGATATATATATATATATATATATATATATATATATATATATAAATCCTAGCTTTAGGCAGCTAAGCCGAAAATTTTTCCCGTAAAAAGTGAGAGAGGGCACGCCCGAGCCGCCGCCACAGCCAGGAAAACTTGTATCGGCCCATAATGAAACACCACGTTTTAATTTTTCTTATAACTCATTGCCGGAACGAAACTGTATTTGCTTTGTGGTAAGTTACACAAATTAGTCGATGCAAGAAGCTTTAACTCGTTAACGCCCAAATTAATTTAAAGCAGATTTCAATAAATTTGTATTAAATTATGTTTAAAACATCAAGGTTCATATAACTGTGGAGTAAAATTAAATTCAGAAAAAAATGTGACTGTCCTGTAAATAGGAGGCTGGCGATAATGGGTTAAGTAGACTCTTTCATTCCTGATTGAATAACTTGATGCACGAACACATGAATAAATTTTCGATATCCGATACATAACGCAATACACAGACGAAGCTCAGAATTCTAACACAAAAGCATGTGTTAAAACATCCACTTTTTAGAAGAAACGTACAACAATTAATAATTCAAGGAGAATATTGTGAAAAAATATAAATAAACTAGCGACATTTAGAAACATGATCTTTTTAATAAAACATACAAGAATGTATAGAATGCGTTAATACAAAAAATACGTACAATACAAAAAGATACAATACAAATTAAACAATATTCAGAACTTATTAATTGGAATTTCAAATAATAAAGGCACCTTGTAAAACGTTTTTTAGACAAAAGACAATAACAAGAAATCGGTAAAAAGATTTCTTGATTATAAAAATGAAAGATTTATATCAACATCACATCAATATTCACTAACTGATTCTTGCAATAAAGTAAAACAGATCTTACCAAGGTCTTTAACATTTTTCAAAAAACAAAGTTTACAAAAAAAAGAGAGTGGGACCTACATACACACTTTTAATATATATATAAAAAATTAACAAAATACAGCAATGTTCAAATAATTAACGCATTAATGACTATCCGAATTAATATAGTCATTATTTTGAATTACGAATTCACCGAAAGTTTATCTTGAAGGAATTCTGTTGATCACATAGTTACAATATAAAGGAGGAGCAATGAGTTCCTTTACACTCACAGTATCTCACTCTCAATGGATTTCATTTCGTGAATAGAACTGAAACATAATTTTTTTTAACTCACAATCAGCTACAAATGGGGTGTAGAGAGCTCAAAAATAATAATTGGTATTATAAGTGAGGATTGCAATTCTATCTGTCGACATTAACAGCGCAACTAGGTAATAACTACCATCATTTAGACCATAGCTGATAATTTAGTAGATTTTATATTTGCATTAATTGATTCGATTAAAAGATTTGAAACTTCTACGTTTGGTATTATTTTTACTTATCAATTCACGATTTATATCCCGAGGTACATAACAGTACAGCTTTAATCACGCTCACATCCTAAAAATATGACCATTTTTCCTGACCGTATTCACAGGAGCATGAAGACTGCAACTCCGATAGCAAGTATTACATGAGAGAAATAAAAAAAAAATTATTATTAATTTAATTAATTATATTTTTAAAAAATATTAATTAAATTAATTAATTTGAATTAATTCTATTTTTAAATATTAATTTAATTAATTTAATGAACTACAAACGTTTTTCTTCTTTCCTAGGTTTATTCCGCACCAAAATTTAGCTAATGGAGCAAAAATAAAATCAAGCTGTAATAAATTAAGATAGTTGTAATTAGTTAATAGTTGCTCGTAAATTTATTCGGGATATAAATAGTTAATAGCAATTCAATGTGTTGAACAATTTTCGGATCCTGATTTTGGGATCAAGTTATATACTGGACTTCCTCATTTTTATATTGAATAATGTATGTAATTAGTCTTGCAAGACAATCTCGAGTTTCCAAAACATACACAGCAAATTAAACTTTTCAAAAAAAATTGTCAATCCTATTGAGAATTAAAATAAATGCATAAATCAATTTTTTTACTAAACAAACAAAATATGTCACAGAGATAAAATATAGATATATAATACTTTTATTTATGCGATAAAATGTGAAAAATAAGATATTGCAGAATTTCTATAAAATCTTCTGTCTGTTATTTTATTAAAATTTCCCTTTCCAATAGTCGTTACTGTTTTCATATAGAAGAACCATAGCTTTGTCTTCCAAATTTCAGTTTCACATATTAGAAGGGTAAATTTATAAAAACTGTTCGATTTAACAAGAATTTAATTTAAGATACAGATTTAAACGGCAAGAATTACTGAATTAACCAAATTCCATAATTAAAGCAATGCGTAAGGACTTCATGACGATGCAATACTCCGTAAAAAACAAGCACTTTATAACACACAGAATTACTTAAATAATCATATATCTGTTATGAACATATCATTCGCAAGCTTTTATAAGTTTCATTTTACATTAAAATATAAATTAAGAAGGCGTAACATCACTGAAGTAAACTCTTCGACATAGAATACACAAATATACTGTAGTTAATGGAATTCTTCTTAACAATATTCTGCAATAAAATGCAAATGTTTAATGGGAAATTACACATATTTTAACGCATACATTTAAAAACATTTTTAATAAAATAAACGATTAGCTTATATAC
>BGPR01000079.1:1145160-1157462 GCA_013235015.1 Araneus ventricosus
AGAAAATGTTTTATAACAAATGTCGCATGCAAACGGTTTCTCTTTCGTATGCGTCCGTAAATGTACCTTGATATAAGACTTATGAGAGAACGCTTTATCACACACGTTACATGCAAAACGTTTTACTTTCGTATGCACCCATAAATGTGACTTTAAACTCGACTTTCGGGAAAATAGTTCTTTACAAATGTCACATGCGAAAGATTTCTCTTTAGTATGCGTCAGTAAATGTTCTTTTAAGTTCGAATGGTCAGAAAATGCTTTATTACAAATGTCACATGTATAAGAATTTTCTTTCGTATGCGTCCGTAAATGTCTTTTTAAACTCTGCTGCAGGCAAAATGTTTCATTACAAAGATCACATGCATATTGTTTCTTTTTTGCGTCAGCAAATGTTCTTTTAAAATCAGCTTACGAGAAAATCTCATTTTACAAATGTCGCACGCAAATGGTTTCTTCTGTATGAATGAGTAAATGTGCCCTTAAACGTTGCAGCTGAGGAAACGTTTCACTTTATAAATCACAGGCATACGGCTTCTCCATTGTGTAAATAATAATGAAATGCCTTTTTAACACAATTCTTTCTGAAAAAACTCATTAGTCACAAGCTAGCAACTTCCATTGTGGTTTCAGTTCGTAAAAGATATTGTAAAGTTTCATACAAACTAATTTTTTTACTAAATATATTGCACACAGATTAAGAACATTTGCTAATTATCCAGCCAGTTTGTACTTTGGAATTTTCAAAAGATGTATCTTTAAATTTATTTGCTGGGAACTAACTGCTTTACTACGCGAGTCGTAAGCATAAAATCTCAAAATAACTCATAAATAAAAAAAACTCATGTATAAAAATATACACAAATGTATATTAATACGAGATTAAAAAAAACGTAGAGTAAATCAAAAATATTTAACACATCTATAGGAGAATTTTTTCTTTTCCGTTTTGTGATCCTGGATAATGTTGCAGTCTTGATCTGAAGATCTTGAAACGGTCTAAACTTCTTATCGCTTTCACTTTCCGTCGGAAAGATGTGTTGATTCTGGAACCGTTCTCACTGTCGAAATTAACCGATCGTCAAGGTTCCTCCAAATTCAACTTCGAAATCTAAATAACATAAAATAATGCAGTTTTATACTGAGAGCTACTGAAGAACGTCTAACGTATCCAAAGATTAATACAGATGTATTGCGCTTAGTGGTCACAAGATTAACTTTCACATATAGGGCGATTAGAAAAGAAGAACTTTGAAAGGTTACAACTCCTCAACAAAACAATTTAGAGCTTCTTCTACAAAAGATTTTAAGGGGGACGTTGTAAATTTTTATTTGATGGGCGAGATGTATCGCTAGTAGCGTCATTCTTCGCATCAAAAGTTTTCTTTTCCCTCCAGATTTGTCACATTCCGATTTATGCTGAAATCTATAGTAAAATGGGGTTGGTTACTCAGTTTCGTTCAATAAGATCCTGAGGAATTTTTATAAATGATTAATTTAGGTATGCATAAAAAAATAATAGTGATTTATTTTGAGATCTATGACAATAGAAATAAAGCTTCTGTGTCTGGGCACAGAAGTCAGGGTCCGTTCAAATATTACGTAAGCACCTGAGGGGGGGAGGGGGTTCGCGATTTGCTTATTTTTGCTGACAAGGGGGGGAGGGGGTATGAGTGATGCTTACGTAAGACATTAAAACCACTTTATTTCCGAAAATCTCTTGTAGCTTGCACAAATAATTTAATTAAAAAATAAATTTGAAAAAAAATTAAATTTGGCAAAAGAAAATTAAACTTGAATTTTTAAAATTGTGATAAACTAAGAAATTTTCTTAAACAAAATTGTAAGGAAATTAAATACATATATATTTTTTTTCATTTTAAGCCGAGTTAGAGTTTTTTATTTGAATTAAGTCCTAAAATTTTTAAAATTAGATTATTACTGTTATACATTTTGTGAAAAAAAAGAACGGGGGAGGGGAGGTTGCCGTTTTTTTAAGTAATTATAGGAGGGGGGTTTGTGATTTGCTTATTTTTGCTGACAAGGGGGGAGGGGGGGGGTCAAAAATTACCATAAAAATGCTTACGTAATATTTGAACGGCCACTCAAGAAATATTTTAAGAATCAATAATTTGGCAAGGAAACCGGAATATTTGTCATTAACACGTTCACGCCGGCGCGTACCACCGGTGACTCGCACTTAGATGTCCCATCAAGCAATGTGTACCCCCAATTTAGGTCGTTTAGTAACAAGAAAAAATTTCTATATAGTTGAAAGTTAAAATAATAGAAATTTAAGTATATTAATTGAAACAGTAGTATTTATTTTATTTCAACTCAATATTATAAACATAACTCATATAATCTATACTTACAAAAGGCAATGTTTGTGTGCGTGTGTGTGTGTTTGTCTGCGATGTCCAGACGAATTTATCGCACTTACAGCCATGAAATTTGGCATACACGTAGTCGTAATGGTGACTGAATGCACCTCGAAGCCGGAATTTTGAAATTTAATCTAGAAATTTTTTTATTTAATATTTTGTGTCTTTTGGGGTGATTTTTCGCACTCATTTCTCAATAGCATGGCTTCGAATAATTGTACGGAAAAAACAGTTACACCATTGGAAAGAACAAACGATTTCCGTTCTAATGAAGTTTGTTTCGTACGTCTAACGTAATTTACTGAATTTTGAGAAATTTTTGAAAAATAGTCACTTTTATGGTAATTTAAAAAAATGATTTCTATAAATTATCTCATCTGACGTTCTAACATCTTTATAATTTTCATTTTTTTCAGCCTATAAATGGAACGTTTATGTCAGATTTAAAATAAGAACTGTTAAAATATCTTTTTTCGTTTTTTAAAAATTAATTTTTCCCTCGTCGGTTTAAACAGTTTTTTCGTAGCGAGATTTAACAGCGAGAGCTTCTCCGGACCATCCCACAATGCATTGTTGCAACGTGACTTTCTTCGCGGCAGGTGACGTCATTCGCAAAGAAAAATAAGCGGGAATATCAATAATGCGTATTTTTTGTTTTAATTTTGTTTTCGAAACTTTTCCCTGCCATTGTGGCCATTTTTTTCCACCCACTTTTTTGAAGTCCTGATTCCACGGGCAACGCCACGCGCGTACTGCTAGTTAATTCCATAATATAAACATAACAATTCAATATTATAAACTTAATTGTTATTAATTTCCATGCAATTTTTAAAAATATGACAGCAATAGTGGTAAAAGAATAAAGAGCAGCGATGGTTATCATTGCAGTAAAGTTTTCATTTTCCCCTTTAGTTCTGCGGCGCCTGGTAAAGAAAACCGCTCTTTGAGTAGCCGCCCATGTAGAAACATGAACTGCAGCGCCGGCATGAACGTGTTAAACCAGGATTTCTTGACAATAAAAAATGAAATCTTTATCTTTAGATGGTGTTGCAAATGATGTCCAAAATGTATTTTGACAAATAATATATTTATTTGTATCTTGTTATCACTTAAAACTACATTCTGTGGAGAGAATCTCTTGAAATTAAAAAAAATGTCAATTCAGAATTCGATTCAGAAATTTATTAAAATTCGTGTTATTTAAGAAACCAGCGGCAGTGCTCTCCCCTCGATTTTTTCCAACAGTAAATAACACAATATGGTTTCATAGTACAATGAAGAAACTAAACAGCGATTTTGGGAGTCTTATTTCCACCCATTGGCTCCAAAATTTGATACAGATATACAATGTTGGTGACAAGACTACATACCAAATTTCATTTGACTAAGTCTTTGGGTTCCTGAGCCGTCGTGTTGACATCAGTGCCGTAGCAACCCGAGGGTAAGGAGGGTAAAAATACCCCGGGCTCCAGTTTTAGGGGGCGTTTTAAAGTCAAAACATGTCTGAGTTTATGCCATTTTGTAAAGCAAAATATGATGATGAGGCCTAACAATAATGCTTGGGCGCGGTTAAGCTTGCTAAGCTACTGATGACAATTAAGGTTAAAAAAAATCATACTATTTCCACTTACTCTCGCTGTGCCACTGCCCATATTGACAAAACGTTAATGCGTTTATACCACTTTTAAAAGTCAAATACGATAAGGGGGCGAAAAAATACCATGTCCCAGACGCCGTTTACACAAGGCATGGGTGATGACCGGGGCCACTTGCCCTCGATACGTCACTTGTTCACATGCTCACAAACATACAGACCGATAGACATACAACCCTTTGACGGATTTGGTTCCAAATTTCATACGAATCGGCAATTCTGATCATAAATTTATATGCTTAATTTCATCCATCTAGCTGCTTACGTTTTCCATGGACATGGACAGACTTCCACAGATGCATTTCGCCCAGAATTTGATAGAAATATGGAAATTTAGTGAGAAGGCCACTTACTGAATTTTATTTCTGCAGCTCAAGGTCTTAAACGTGGAGACTCGTCCAAATCTCGAGATCAAATTTTTTGATGATTACTATATTTTCTCTCTGTGTACTTCTTATACGAGAAAGTAAAAATGAAGCTCCCCGAGTACCATGATAATAAAAACATTTTTAATGTAAAAATTAGTTCATATATTTTATTCGTTAGTATATATAAAGTAATTCGTCCACATTTTAGTGAGCTGAGCGTCAAAAATGTTAAAAACAACTTTTGAAAAATCTTTCCCCCGACAGAAAACGGGTATGCAGCAAATTTTTTATTGTCGTGATCTCACGGCGTATGCAAGTCAAAATACTGTAACTTCACTCACCTGACAATAAGAATCACAAAGGACACTACAATACTTTCGACAATTTAATAAAAACAGGATAAAATAACTAGCCAAAAAATGTTTTCTACAGCGTTAATACTACAAGTACGAGAGGAATGACTACAAAAGAGAGAAAATTTTCAAGCCTGTGAAGCCAATAGCAATTCTACCACGTTTTATTTATTTTTTAAAAAGAGATTAAGAACAAACAGGTGTAGGGATTTGAAAAAATTCCCGAATTTTGGTTCAGCTCTTGGGGGAGGGGGTTGCAGCCCCATAACACCCCTCATGGATTCAACACTGTAACAGTACATTTATGGGGTTTTAGGAAAGTGATTTGTGCCCTTGCCTTCATTTTTCAGTGCATAAATCCCGTATTTGCACATCCATAACACTATTAGTAAAAGTGTTCTACATCAGAAATATAATATTTTACTTAGTTAATGCCAGCAAAATTGTTCCAGTCTATTGAATACATAACTTCTTACAATTTTCACAAATATTTAACCATTACACATATTCGAAAAATAAATTACTCAAAATATGATTTTGCGATTAAAAACATTAACTGCGTACCTTTACAGAAGATATCCATGAGTTACAACCAAATCCATATGTAGCGTGTGGTCGAGAATCGTCATTAAGTAGCTGTAGAACTTAGTCAGATGTTTGGACGTCTAAATAAAACAAAGTTTTTAAAAATAAATTAAAAAATTATAAATGCAACTTCATAAATACAGTGAATTACGTAAAAGAATAGGAGACACTAGATAAAATGTACTATACAGATTTAAAGGAATACAAATTAACAAAAGCACAACAACCGAGTTGCGTGAGTAACGCGAGAAGCGTGTAGCCCTTTGGAAGACAAGTCCTTTGAACACTTATTTAAATACTTGAAAGGTTTGTTGTTGATACTGCGTCCCACTTCCAATTATGGCATCTGTTACACTGCGTACCACTTGCAGTATCGCCCTTTGTGATTTTCTATTGCAAAAATCACTTGTTTCTGCATGCCTGACCTAACTTTAAAGTTTGTAAGCGACCTTTCCGGACATCATGCGTCTTATGCTACATCAGTAAAAGTGAAATCTGCGTATTAGTTTTGTCGTTAAATCTTTTACCCGGCGGCAGCACAAATAGTATCAGTTTCAGTTTTGATAGAATTCGGCGTCTTTGCAAATGAAAAATGTTTTAAAGAAAAATAAAGTGTTAATGTCGTATTTTTAAAACTGACCTGCAATTATTTATAGTATTTTATACAATGCGAGTACGTAGCATCCTGTATAAACTTAAATTTAAACCAGAACTATGTAAGATTTTAATTCCGATACTGATGACGTTTCAATGTAGTTTTATAATATAAAATACATACATATTATGTATGTATTATTCACTTTTAAAGGATTTTCATTTTCGTCCCAAGCCAACAATGAAATCACGATACTGTTCATATGCATGAAGTGATGTCTGTTATCCGTCTATTCGGTTATCCGTCACAGCCCAGGTCCGGACGGTGACGGTTAATCGAAATTTCACTGCAGTTTCATTTGCGTGACGTTTTGAAAGTAGACCGGGGCAATCTGTTGTTGAACCATGCCTGGGATAATATCTGAGCTGGCACTCCCTCCGCTGCAGACTTCAACTCTGAGCTAATGAGAGGACATTTGACATGTCTGGTCCGTGTACATAATAGATTTGGGGTAGAACCGGGTCTCGAACCCATGACTCTCGGAAGTCGACCGCGGATCGACGTTTAAATATTAAGCGTTTTGAACTAAATGTCTGCGTATGATTAAATTCAAGAGCAAAAATTTGCAGGTAAAAAAGGATGACTGTACCCGATGCTGCATAATTGCGGTGATCAAACGAGAACCGGCTGTTGGTGCACTGTATCTGCAAATAACGTTCAATCCGTGGGTAGTATACCTGAAAATAACGCTATTCTCTCTATATTGAGAAATTACTGTGACAGCATACACCAGCTAATACAGTAATTATAGATTTTATATAAATAGAATTAGAAATGAATTATCAGTTTAAATTTTTATATTATTAAAAACGAATTAAATGTCTGCGCATGACCAAATTCAACAGCAAAAGTTTACAGGTGAGAAAGGAGGATTGCAACTGATGTTGCATAACTGAGGTGATCAAAAGAGAACCGGCTGTTGGAGTACTGTACCTGGAAATAACGTTTAATCCGCAGGTACTGAACCTGAAAATAACGTTTTTCTTTCTTTTATAAAAGGTATACTATACGATCAAAAGTATACGGACACTTTCGAATTTTCAAATTTTTTCAGAATTTTCCGGAAAGGCTAGACCAATTGTCCTGGAATTTTGACCATGTAAAGAATAGACTAACTCACATTTTACAGTGATGATACGATCACGAGAGCATTTAAGGGACCGACCAGAAATTGATGACGAAGAAAAAAAATCTGTGCTCACCCCGTTCCATAGACAGCTGATAATGATTTACAAATTTCATCAATGGTTTTGCTTTATATGCACATTGCTTACATGCATTTTCGTAAAAATAAGAAGTATATTCTGGAAAATACTAAAGATCTTCTTAAAAAATCCAAAATTTTTCCGCATGTTTTTTTGTTTATAACATACAGAGTTTTCCATCAAATAGAAAGAAAATTACGGAATACTTGACAATGTATTAGAGACGTGTTCCATTAAAATTTAAAGTTAATACTATGAATATTAGATGAAATATGAGCAAGAAGTGCTTATCACGTCATGTCACAACTAATTGTTTCAGTAACAAGCATTTATTTGAGTGAAACCTTAATTATATTTCTAAGGGGATATTAATTATATTTCTAATTATAATTTCAATAGGATGGGGAAAACCTACCGTTTAAAACCGAAAACAGGTCTTTTTCTCTACTATTAACCCCTTTTTTTTCCTTTTATTTTTTGGCCCGGTTATAACCAGTTTCTTTTTTTTTATCCGATAACCGGGCAAAAATACCAGCTAAATTAGCTTTCGAAAAGAGGTAAGCTAAAGAAACCAAGTCACTACTATTCAGTGGGTGGTGTTTTTTTCAGAAAAAATCTGAATTAATATTTTTACAATTCAAATAAATTGATTTAATATGGTTAAATAATATATTAGTAACACTGAGATAAGTAGTCATCGATAGTTAAAAGGTGCATTGGTCATGCGCAAGGTTTCGTTTTCGTGGTAATCGTTGAAATGTATTAATTATGATTCAATCAGTACCGACAATACACAACTCCCACATGTTGAAGTTTATTTGAGTTAATTGCCCTATAGCAGTGTTCCCCAACCTTTTTATTGCCGTGGACCGGTCAACGTTTGATAATTTTACCTCTGCCCGCTGGGGGAGGGGGGACGTTGATTGTTTATATTTTAGATTGTTTTGATTTAATAATTTTAATTTAATTGTATTTAAACATTAAAAAAACATGTTTAATAATTGGTCTTTTAATATACAAATATTTAAGCATATTCAAAAAAAATACAGTTACACCAAAAAATGAACATAAAGTGATTTAACATTTTAACTCACTAGAACGCTAAATCAATGAGAACCCTGAGTTTGCTTCTTTTCAACGAGACGGTTCCATCTGGGGGTAAGAAATCGACCACAAGATTTAAAGGAAGACAGTCAAGTTGAATAAAAGCTTATAAAAATGGAAATAATTTAATGTTCCTTGGGCGGCCCGGTACCATTTGATCCACGGACCGGTACCGGTCCGCGGCCCGGGGTTTGGGGACCACTGCCCTATAGCCTCCCAAGTCCTGTAACCCTCCACAGGTTATTGGACTAAAATCGTCATTTCCGTTAATTGCTCAAGTCTCAGCCTATCAGTGATGCAGTCGCAAAATAAGCAGGGCTGGGACTCTCTAAAAGCAGTGCCGGAACGCTCTAACCTGAGAAACGTAAATCGCTCTATTTTTATGATGTTTTGACAATTTATTATTATTTATTTCTCGCAAAAAATACAATGCTGGAACTCCGTTACGGCTTCACTACACTCCTGTAGCCTATACCAATGGTGCGAAATTTTTTGCGACCATTAAAAATGTATCAAGAATGATTTCTGGTGTAGTCATTTAATTGCTGCCATAGATATTGGGTATTTTCATGCTTTCGATAAAGCAACTAAGGAAATTTTGGGAGGCGAGTTTCTTACAGGAAATTTTACCCCCCACCCTCCGATGACGGGTCGTACCTCTGTCTGAGGAGTCTTCGCATGAGTCGCTCGTAATGAGGGCTATTATTCAGGGGCCACAGTGCCCGATTAAATGTTCCGGCAGTCTGGTCCGTTCATGTTGGATGCGCACGCTGATGCTGGCCAAAGTAAATATTTTGTGATATTACAGAAAGCTTCATTATCCCTTTTATTAAACATCATCGATAGTGCGTTAAAAATTATAACCCTAAACATAATGCTACCAAAATCTATATCATAAGCTTTTGATAACCTTAAAAACAAGAGTGCAAAAATATTACTGTTGCACGATTCATTCTCTCATCCTCGCCACATTACTAAAAGAGTTATTATGAATATATTGAACGATATATATTGCCTAATGGGTTGATTTCCTTTAAAAATGTAGGAAAAAACGTCGTTTTTTATTTAAAAAAAACACACCGAAAACTGGTTATTTTGGGCGTTTATAACCCCCATGTCATGCAATAACCGCCATCCCTACCGATCTGGGAAAAAACTTTTTTGAGATACTCGCTCATTAAAAAAAAAAAAAAAACGAAGTTGCTACATTGTAGGATTTTTTTGAATTAAATTTCTGAAATGGGTCCAATAATTTATGATCACCTGTATATGAATATCACAAGTCAACAATGAACATTTTGAGTGAATTTCAAAGTAATCATTATATGTTATATTCACATATTGAAACATTAAAAAGGAGAAATACTGGAATGAGTCACGGTATATGATTTCAAGTTACTTTCTATCAATGTTAGAACATTCTTCAGTCATTCATATTGCAAGTTCTGATCTTCCAGCTGGAAACAATAATCTATTACTCGTGAATACTTATCAACCATAATATAAAATATAACAGTGTTACGGGGTTTCAGATTTAGGTATCTTTTTTCATATTCATGTTTTCAGCGGACTAATAATTTTATTGAATGCAGATTTGCTTACGAAGGAATCATCAATGAAAAGTCATGACATTTAATTTAAAGGAAATAACCGCATTCGTTTGAATATTCTTTTACACAAAAAAACAAATTGCAGCATTAAAATTTAATAACTGAAATAATTAATTTCGTTAGATCAAATAGCTACTAAATGAATGGTATGCATTAAATAAACAGTAATGTCAAATATCATTAACAGATAAGCAAAATTCAGCTTTTAATTTTTAAAATTACTTAATACTTTTAGATTAACAGAATAATAGTATAGTCCAGTAAAATGGTACATTTTGGTATGCAAAAGGTCGGGTAGTTTTGATTTTTGGATATGTTGTTAGTGTTGGGCGCATGTCGTAAAATTCAAGTTTTCGACCTCGTCGCGCCACTTGAACAAAACATCAAAATTTTGAATCTTTTCTAAATTTTTTCACAATATCTCCAGAACCGTTGGTTTTACAGAAAATATTATCCTTCACAATTTTAAAGAAGAGTAAATTTGTCCCAGTTTGAGCCCAAAATCAGCTCTGTAACTTAAATAGTGACCAAGACACAGGCTTCCAAAAAATCACGATTTTCTCAAAAATTTATGAAAATTGTTATTTTTCGTCAATATTTTTGTTGAATATATTCTAAATTAATATAACGTGTTTGGAGCATACGTCATATGGATCAATTTTTAAGGTGAGTAAATTTGCTATAAATAAAGCACTATAGGATGTTTCTACGACTTATATTTCAAGATATGCAGTTGTTCAACGAAAGAACGGTTTAGAAATTTTTGACATCATAAAACAATTAAATAGTCTCAAAAAATATGTACTAAGTTTATATAACAAAAGTTAAAACTTGGGCAGTAGTTGTTAGGCATAAACCATATAATATATGTTATTTAAAGTTTTTGCTTTTTTGAAGGGCAGGACGGAAATCTTCAAGCTCTGTCTGCTGCTCCTTGTCCTCTTCATCCAGCTGAAGATATAATTCTTCTATATCTTCGTATATAAAGTTATTTATTGACGATGGCGTGTCGCCTTCATGTTTAATGCTGTCCTCAAGTAGATTGATGTCTGACACGTTTTCGCAAGCTTCTTCTAGAGAACAAGTGCACAGGGAAGAACATATAAGACCTGCTTTCCGGCAACCACAAGCATTCTTGCACCTTTTCTTGGAGTTGCAAGATATAATTTTCAAGAGGGATTCAGAAGCTGCATCCCTTTCCATTTTGCGTGGGGAGAGGCCGAGTCGGGTAGGTACCCAGCCCCACTCAAGAGGATTTTTCTCATGTCCTAACCACTTCTGTATCTGAAGGTAAGATCTTAAGGCATGCAATCATGCTGCATCTATGGTTGGGGGTAAACGTGCTATAGTGGACCTTGCTTTAGTTGCTGATTGGGTAAACAACGTGTAGCGCAAGTGACTGAGGTCGCATGCAGAGGTTCTAAGGTTACCTCCATATAAATGATTCAGAAAAGTTTCGCCTGCCTTAGCCACTTGGTCAATGGTAGCTTCAGAGTTGAAAAATACTTGTATTTTTTTCCAAGTGTCGGGTATTTTTTTTTTTTTTCTTTTTCTAAAAAGCAAAATTTTGTCTTCCCATGGCCGAATAGTGTACTTGAAGTGTCACAGTCACGGAAAGCGTGAATGAACAAAATCATTCTGCTGAATTTGTATTTAAATGACGTTGTGGAGTCTAACACAACAGGCGTCCTCCCTTTTCCACATTTTCGGAAGTACAAGTTCTCTTTCATTGGAGCTAACCCCGTTAGAAGGACTAAAAGATCAATGCCTTCACCAACAACGAAAATATTGTCATACTGAGATTTAACAGAAACAGCAGTTTCAACAATTAATACGTCTGCATCCTTTACTGCCTGTTTAACTGTTACATTTGCTTTTTGTAGAAACTTTTTCAAGAGGTCAATGAAACGCACCTTGTTTCTTTCATTTGCTAAAAATTGCTCTTGAGAAGTTTCTGGACATGTGGCTTCATTGAAGATTATCTCATGTGATGAATGTAAGTTTGCTCGTCGAATGCGTTCTGCACTTTTGGCGCTATTTCCATTCACATCAGAAGGATATCCATCAAACACTACGGCTACGTTCGATCCATAGTGTTTGTAAGTATCTCAGATAACTCTTAGAAATGTCCTCGAAATTCATGTTCCGCTGCCAAACAACTTCGTGAAGTAAGTGGCCTCCATCCACCACTACAAAAGTATTTTTTACCTTGGACAGCATCAATTTTGGTTGGTGTGGACGCTGAAAACAGGGACGATTTAGTTCCCTTTCGCATTCCCTCTTCATTAAACAGTGACAAAGGGAAAGCTGACAGTTCAAATGTGAAAAAACCTTTTGAAGTCTTCATCTGACTATTTGGCTACACAAATTCTGTGGAAGAGGGT
>BGPR01000079.1:1157487-1229331 GCA_013235015.1 Araneus ventricosus
TCATTATGCTTCGTTCCAGTTACGTATTGCTCCTGGAAATAACGTTTAATCCGTAGGTACTGAACCTGAAAATAACGTTTTTCTTTCTTTTATAAAGGTATACTATATCACGATCAAAAGTATCCGGACACTTTCAATTTTTCAAATTTTTTAGAATTTTCCGGAAAGGCTAGACCAATTGTCCTGGAATTTTGACCATGTAAAGAATAGACTAACTCACATTTTACAGTGATGATAACGATAACGAGAGCATTTAAGGGACCGACCAGAAATTGACAGAGAAGAAAAAAATCTATCTCACCCCCCCGTTCATAGAAAGCTGAAATAATGATATACAAATTTCAAATGGTTTGTTTATATGCACATTGCTTACATCATTTCGTAAAATAAGAAAGAAGTATATTCTGGAAAATACTAAAGATCTTCTTAAAAAAATCCAAAATTTTTTCCGCATGTTTTTTTTGTTTATAACAGAGTTTTCCATCAAATAGAAAGAAAATTACGGAATACTGACAAGTATTGAAGACGTGTTCCATTATTTTAAAGTTATACTATGAATATTAGATGAAATATGAGCAAGAGAGTGCTTATCACGTCATGTCACAACTAATTGTTTCAGTAACAAGCATTTATTTGAGTGAAACCTTAATTATATTTCTAAGGGCGATTAATTATATTTCTAATATATAATTTCAATAGGATGGGAAAACCTACCGTTTAAAACTGAAACAGGTCTTTTTCTTACTATTAACCCCTTTTTTCCTTTTATTTTTTTGGCCGGTATCCAGTTTCTTTTTTTTTTTATCCGATAACGGGCAAAATACCAGCTAATAGAACTTTCAGAAAGAGTGAATTAAAGAAACCAAGTCACTACTATTCAGTGGGTGGTGTTTTTTTCAGAAAAAAATCTAGTTAATATTTTTTACAATTCAAATAAATTGATTTAATATGGTTAAATAATATTAGTAACACTAGAGATAGTAGTCATCGATAGTTTAAAGGTGCATGACGGTCATGCACGCAAGGTTTCGTTTTCGTGGTAATCGTTAGAAATGTATTAGTATGTTCAAAATACCGACAATACACAACTCCCACTTTGAAAGTTTATTTGAGTTAATTGCCCTATAGCAGTGTTCCAACCTTTTTTGGTATGGAGGTCAACGTTTGATAATTTTACCTCGGCCGCTGGGGGGAGGGACGTTGATTGTTTATATTTTAGATTGTTTTGATTTAATAATTTAATTTAATTGTATTTAAACTTAAAAAACATGTTTAATAATTGGTCTTTAATATACAAATATTTAAGCATATTCAAAAAAATACAGTTACACCAAAATGAACATAAAGTGATTTAACATTTAACTCACTAAAACCTAAATCAATGAGAAACCTGAGTTTGCATTCTTTTCACGAGACGTTCCATCTGGGGTAGAAATCAATCACAAAATTTAAAGGAAGAAAGTCAGATTGAATAAAAGCTATAAAAATGAAATAATTTAATGTTCCTTGGGCGGCCCGGTACCTTTGATTCCGGATGTATGCCGGTCCATGCGGGGTTGGACCACTGCCCTACTCTCTCCAAGTCCTGTAAAACCCTCCACAGGAGTTTATTGGACTAAAACCGTCTTCGTTAATTGCTCAAGTCTCAGCCCATCAGTGATGCAGTCGCAAAATAAGCAGGGCTGGACGCTCTAAAGCAAGCTGAACGTCTAACCTGAGAGACGTAATCGCTCTATTTTATGATGTTTGACAATTTATTATTATTTATTTCTCAAAAAAAAATACAATGCTGGAATCCGTTCGCTTCACTACACTCCTGTAGCCTATAATATAGTGCGAGTACGACCAGTAAAATGTATCAAGAATGATTTCTGGTGTAGTCATTTAATTTCTGCCATAGATATTGTATTTTCATGTCTTTCATAAAAGCAACTAAGGAAATTTTGGAGAGCAGGAAGTTTCTTACGGATCCCCACCCTCCGATCGGGTCGTACCTGTCTGAGGAGTCTTCATATAGATCGCTCTAATGAGGGCTATTATTCAGGCCTGTGCCTGATTATTTCCGCAGTCTAGTGTCCATCATTTTGGATGCGCACGCTGATGCTGCCAAATAAATATTTTGTGATATTCAGAAAGCTTCGTTATCCCTTTATTAAACATCATCGATAGGTGCTTAAAAATAAACCTAAACATAATGCTACCAAAATCTATATCATAGCTTTTGATACTTAAAAACAAGGTGCAAAAATATTACTGTTGCACGATTCATTCTCTCATCCTCACATTACTAAAAGTTATTATGAATATATTGAACGATATATATTGCCTAATGGGTTGATTTCCTTAAAATGTAGGAAAAAAGTCGTTTTTTATTTAAAACACACACCGAACTTGTGTTATTTTGGGCGTTATAACTATGTCATGTAATAACCCCATCCCTACCGATCTGGAAAAAAACTTTTTTGAGATACTCTCATTAAAAAAAAAAAAACGAGTTGCTACATTGTAGGATTTTGAATTAAATTTCTAGAAATGGGTCCAATAATTTATAGTCACCTGTATAAAGAATATCACAAGTCCAACAATATGAACATTTTGAGTGAATTTCAAAGTAATCATTATTTGTTATTTCACTATTGAAACATTAAAAGGAGAAATACTGGGGTCACGGTATTGATTTCAAGTTACTTTCTATCAATGTTAGAACATTCTTCGGTCATTCATATGCACAGTTCTGATCTTGCTGGAAACAATAATCTATTATACTGAATACTTATCTAATAACAATAAAAATATAACAGTGTTACGGAGGTTCAGATTTAGGTATCTTTTTCATATTCATGTTTTGAGACTAATAATTTTATTGAATGCAGATTTCTTACGAAGAATCATCAATGAAAGTCATGGCATTTAATTTAAAGAAATAAAGCCATTCGTTTGAATATTCTTTTACACAAAACAAATTGCAGCATTAAAATTTAATAACTGAAATAATTAATTTCGTTAGATCAAATAGCTACTAAATGAATGGTATGCATTAAATAAACAGTAATGTCAAATATCATTAATGAGATAAGCAAAATTCACCTTTTAATTTTTAAAATTACTTAATACTTTTAGATTAACAGAATAATAGTATAGTCCAGTAAAATGGTACATTTGTTGAAGCAAAGGAATTGTTGATTTTTTGGATATGTTGTTGTGTTGGCGCATGTCTTAAATTCAAGTTTTCGACCTCGTCGCGCCACTTGAACAAAACATCAAAATTTTGAATCTTTTCTAAATTTTTTCTCAATATCTCCAGAACCGTTGGTTTTACAGAAAATAATATCCTTCACAATTTTAAAGAAAGTAAATTTGTCCAGTTTGAGCCAAAATCAGCTCTGTAACTTAAATGGAGCCAAGACACGGGCTTCCAAAGATCACGATTTTCTCAAGAATTTATGAAGAAATTGTTATTTTTCGTCAATTTTTGTTGAATATATTCTAAACTAATATAACGTGTTTGAGCATACGTCATATGGATCAATTTTAAGGTGAGTAAATTTACTTAATCACTATAGGATGTTTCTACGACTTATATTTCAAGATATGCAGTTGTTCAACGAAAGAACGGTTTAGAAATTTTTGACATCATAAAACAATTAAATAGTCTCAAAAATATGTACTAAGTTTATATAACAAGTTAAAACTTGGGCAGTGTTGTTATTATAAACCATATAATATATTGTTATTTAAAGTTTTGCTTTTTGAAGGGTAGGAAATCTTCAAGCTCTGTCTGCTGCTCCTTGTCCTCTTCATCCAGCTGAAGATATAAATCTTCTATATCTTCGTATATAAAGTTATTTATTGACGATGGCGTGTCGCCTTCATGTTTAATGCTGTCCTCAAGTAGTTGATGTCTGACACGTTTTCGCTAAGCTTCTTCTAGAGAACAAGTGCGGAAGAACATATAAAGACCTGACTTTCCGGCAACCACAAGCATTCTGCACTTTTCTTGGAGTTGCAAGATATATTTTCAGAGGGATTCAGGGCATCCCTTCCATTTTGCGTGGGGAGAGCCGAGTCGGTAGGTACCCAGCCCCACTCAAGAGAGTTTTCTCATGTCCTAACCACTTCTGTATCCGAAAGGTAAGATCTTAAGGCATGAAATCATGCTCATCTACGGTTGGGGTAAACGTGCTATAGTGGACCTTGCTTTAGTTGCTGATTGGGTAAACAACGTGTAGCGCAAGTGACTGAGGTCGCATGCAGAGGTTCTAAGGTTACCTCCATATAAATGATTCGAAAAGTTTCGCCTGCCTTAGCCACTTGGTCAATGTAGCTTCAGAGTTGAAAATACTTGTATTTTTTTTCCAAGTGTCGGAGTATTTTTTTTCTTTTCTTTTTTTTTTTTTTTTCTTTTTCTAAAAAGCAAAATTTTGTCTTCCCATGGCCGAATAGTGTACTTGAAGTGTCACAGTCACGGAAAGCGTGAATGAACAAAATCATTCTGCTGAATTTGTATTTAAATGACGTTGTGGAGTATAACACAACAGGCGTCCTCCCTTTTCCACATTTTCGGAAGTACAAGTTCTCTTTCATTGGAGCTAACCCCGTTAGAAGGACTAAAAGATCAATGCCTTCACCAACAACGAAAATATTGTCATACTGAGATTTAACAGAAACAGCAGTTTCAACAATTAATACGTCTGCATCCTTTACTGCCTGTTTAACTGTTACATTTGCTTTTTGTAGAAACTTTTTCAAGAGGTCAATGAAACGCACCTTGTTTCTTCCATTTGCTAAAAATTGCTCTTGAGAAGTTTCTGGACATGTGGCTTCATTGAAGATTATCTCATGTGATGAATGTAAGTTTGCTCGTCGAATGCGTTCTGCACTTTTGGCGCTATTTCCATTCACATCAGAAGGATATCCATCAAACACTACGGCTACGTTCGATCCATAGTGTTTGTAAGTATCTCAGATAACTCTTAGAAATGTCCTCGAAATTCATGTTCCGCTGCCAAACAACTTCGTGAAGTAAGTGGCCTCCATCCACCACTACAAAAGTATTTTTTACCTTGGACAGCATCAATTTTGGTTGGTGTGGACGCTGAAAACAGGGACGATTTAGTTCCCTTTCGCATTCCCTCTTCATTAAACAGTGACAAAGGGAAAGCTGACAGTTCAAATGTGAAAAAACCTTTTGAAGTCTTCATCTGACTATTTGGCTACACAAATTCTGTGGAAGAGGGTTAGTGGGTCCACAGTAATTTTTTCTTTCCCAATTTTAGCACTGTTGTTAACAGAAGCAAGTGTAATGACTTTATCTTTACGCTTGAATTTAACGTTTCCGAAGTTGCCACCAACATTTCTGGAGATTCCCTCGCAACCAAGTTCGTGAGACAAGTGGCAGTTAACATCCGCCGTTCCTACTACACCACTGCTTATTGACATCAGCACATCATTTATGGGGAATGGTATGTGTTGAGTAAACCACCTTATATTAGTTTAGGACATATTCAACAAAAATCGACGAAAAATAACAATTTTCATAAATTTTTGAAAAAATCGTGATTTTTTGGAAGCCTGTGTCGGTCACTATTTAAGCTACAGTTGTGAAGGATAATATTTTCTGTAACACCAACCGTTCTGGAGATATTGTGAAAAAATTTAGAAAAAATCCAAAATTTTGATGTTTTGTTCAAGTGGCGTGCAGTGGCGCGCCTTGGCGCGACGAGGTCGAAAACTTGGATTTTACGACAAGCGCCCAACACTAACAACATAAGGGGGAAATGAAATGTAATTTAATAAAATGTTTATATTTTTCACACAAAAATGTTCTTGTACAAAAAATTATGCTGTAATAATTTGTCGCAAAAAAAATGTGGTTTTAAAAAGAAAAGAAATGGTGATACTGTATTATAACAATATGATTTAAATGTTTTATAGTAAAAATTCTCCACGTAAACACAAGCAACCGATTAATAGGTATATTAAAAAAACAATATACAGATTAAAGTACCTCCTCAACCACACACAAAGTGTAATCACTTTGAGAAGAAAGTTTCCTTCACGACAGTTGTTTAGTTTTGCTTAAGGCATAATTATTCCATGTGGGCTTACAAAACGGAATATTTAAACTAATTTCCATATCAAATATACTAACCAACATAAATTGAGTTTAACTAAATAATACGCACCTTTCGAATACATCAACCTCATCAAATCTGACCTTTTATTTTTTAAATATGACATTCCCTCTCTAACAAATCATTTTGAATTTATCAGAATAATGAAGGCAAGGTAGTACAAAAATATTATATCATAATGCAATATATTAATAAAATACGTAAATAAGGAAATGAACGAGTAACATTTTAAAAATACTTAAACGGCCTCTAACTACAACATACTAAAAAAATCTTGCAACTACGAGAAATTAATAAGTAAATGAAAGGCTTTAAAATATAATAAAAGCTGTATAAATTTTTTAAAAAGGATCTGCTAAGGCAAAATAAAAATTTTCTTAAAAAAATGATGGGAAGCTGTGTTTTTCAAACAGCCGCTGATTTTAAAGGCGTAGGACTACTTGACTCGCGTGACTCTTTTGTTTCTCGGTTTCTCTTTGTTACTCGCGATACTCCTTTGTTTCATCGACGACACGCCTCCCTCAATCATATGCGATTGATTATTGCCCCCATAGCCTTAGGTATAATATAAGGCAGTGGTGGTGAACCCTTTTTAGAAGTTGGTAAAATTTTATTATCCATTATTACTCTCAATTCTCTTCCTTCTTTGTAAATTTACATTTGGAGTCATTATTGAATTAAATTCGTCAAAACAAAATTTTCAACACAATCACAAAATCTCGCTCGCTAATACGTGGCAAGCGAGAGTGTCAGCCAATTGTGCGCGCGCACCTCATGCGTGTGACGTCACCAATTCATGTCTATTTTTGCCCAACTTTGCGACTCAGAAGTCACTGAACTACAATTCCGATTTTCAATTTTTTTTTTTTTTGTAACTTCTGTTGTTACCCTTTATCTCTAAAATAAGACGCCAGTTATGTTTTTAACATATGTAGTTACAGAGATATAGAGAATCTCCCACACAACGTTTTTTGTGGCGTTTTGGCGCGTGAACCAAATTCTTTACTGAGACCCCAATGGGAGGAACGCAGTCCTACGTTAAAAAAACATATAATTTTTTTCATTAAAATCAATTACTATCTTAGGTTGAATTCTTATATAATTGAATTTCTCATTTATTCTGTAACAAGTAATATATAAGCAGAAGATTAATTTTGTCTACAATTTCTTAACAAATCAAAGCAATTCAGCACCATTTCAAAATTAAATACTTTTATTTTAAAAATACAAATGACACCTAATTAAAATCCAAAATAAAATTTAAATAGCAGTAAAATAATTCAAGATTCCTACAGATATAAACCTGTGAGCATAGCAGAATGTACACATATATTATTTTGACAATCTAACAGTCGCAAAAACAAAATATAATAAAATAAATTATAAATTAGTAACAATTCAATTATTTAATTAGCCATCACATAATTAATCACCGTGCAGTTTTCTAACTGATAACAAAGTTTTTGTTTCCGTTTAATAGCAAGTTTTAAAATATACTAGCCGCTCTCGCCTACCTCCGGGCGGGTCCGCGGCCAGCACCCACTTTGCTCAGCACTACCACTGCCACCTCGCTGCTTCAAAGCTCTCAGCCACTACTTTTTTCAGTTTTAAATATTGTATGAAGGTCAGTACAACAGACCATAGAACCATAGTGGATTTCATATTCTTTGTAGATAACAGATTCTTTTATATTTGTAAAATCTTTCAATAAACCTCATCTAGTTGTAATGTTTTGTATAAATTTTTCACGAATTTCGGCATAAAAGTCTTCAGATCCATAAATACAGAATGAAATCGACCCAACTAAACAGTTACCATCACCTACAATAGGTATTTTACAATATTTTTGACACGCCATTGTGATGGAACTGTTGGGATCTACTACATATATATTTAAAATAATATGGTAAAACCCTCAGACTCGCCAGCCTCAATCACCAGACCGATTTCGACATATTTTTCATTTGAAAGGTTATGACGTCTAGATATGTCAATTGTCGTGTCCCTCTCCCCATTTTCGCTGAACGAAATAAAAAAAAACACTTCTCTGTTCATTGTCTATGGGTAAACCTTGTAGAAATTCCCCAGCCCCAACAACCTAATCTACTTCGACAATTTTTATTTTATACGAAAGCTTATGACGTCGAGATATGTCAACAAGGGTCGCCTGTCGCCCACCCACCCACCTCCATTTTTGAACGAAATCGAAAAAACTATTTCCTTCTGTACATTCTCTGTGGGGAAAAACTTTTGGACAGTTCACCAGCAACAACCACCGAACAGATTTCGACAATTTTTATTTCATTTGAAAGCTTATGACGTCTAGATATGTCATCAAAGGTCGTCTGCCCCACCAATCTCCATTTTCGAACAAAATCTAACAAAATAGAGAATGTACAGTGGGAAAGAGTTTTTCCTATTTCCTTCAAAAATGGGGGTTGTGGGGAGCAGGCGAGCGACCCTTGATGACATATCTAGACGTCATAATAACCTTTCAAATGAAAAAGAAATTGTCAAAATCGGTCGAGTGGTTGAGGCTGGTGGACTCGGTGAAGGTTTTTTTTACCAAATTATTTTAAATATAAAGATAACTAAAACATGCATCCCCCCTTTCAGATCATTACAACAAAACTAATCATCAAAAATGCGATTGAAAATTAATTACAGTAGAATGCAATTAATATTCAGTTATATATTTTTTAATAAAGCATATACTAAAATGACAGCAGGCATAAAAGCATCAGAACTGCTTTCGCATTAAAATTGTTAAATAATTTATTCCGTTCGCGAAATTTGGAATAAGATTTAACACGGTAGGGACGGTTGGCGACCATCTTAACGACTGGCGAAAATTTTGAGAAGTTGACGACGCACAGTGCTCCACTTTCGTTTTCTACCGAGACAAAGATCACAGAGTCGAAACTCAAAATAACATTTCGTAAACGAAATCGAATTGCTGTATCCCAAGCCCTAAATTTTTAGTATAGTCTTCCAACGCGTTTCCTTTGCCTCGAAAAAGTCGAAATTCTTCACTGACATAGATAGTTCTAAAAAAAAATCTGGAGTTTCAAACTAGTGTTAAAGTGTACAAACTTTATAAATTCACTTTACAATCGAAAATTTTATGGAAAAGGACAATAAATATATACAACATAACAATGTGGAAAAAATATATTCATCAAAATATAATATAATTTACCTGTTCAGGAATAAGATATACGGGAAAAAATATAGTTAAACAGAAAAAAAAGTTATATAGCGAAAACAAAACACGTGTGCAAAAAGCATTCTTCAATTCCACACTCCCCCATTAAGAAGAGTGTTTATACCACAGATACAAAGCAATTTATGGCTTTCAGAGTTCTGTACGGTTATCTGAGGATCGCGATGAAAATCATTACATTTGCTGACCTCGCATTCTTGATTATTGCCGCGCTACGAAACGAAACTGGAAAGCTATGCGACGGTACTGTAAAGTGTTCTGAAACCTAACCATTTATTTCATACATGCAATAAATATATACACTGAAGGTATAGCGGTTAGATCAAACATCCAAAACAAAAATTGTCTTTTTTCAAAGAAAAGAACTTACTTAATTTCCCGATCCCAGGTCATTTCTTGACACAAATATGTCAATTATCAGTCAGCGAAGCAATCTTAGTAATTCCATAAAATGTTGCACAGCAAAGTTTTAGAAATAAAAAAAGCATCCTTTACGATGAGAAATACGAATGAGTTGTTTCTAGTTTCTTAATAGTATTCCATTGCTTTCACTTCAGCTTGTAAGAAATATCACTTCCCGTTGGCGTTAAGTAAATAAGCAATTCTTGTTCAGATTTCTATTTCCCGCCAAATCATCTGATCAACGCCAAATAATCGCCAATTAGTTGTGAAAACAGTAATCTTAAACTGAGAATTCGTTTGCTGATTGGAATCCGGCTTGGGATCCAGATCGGCAGAATCTTACCAGGTCGCACATAGGAAAATCAATGATAATTTTGACAAGAAATTACTTAAATACAATTGCTTTAAAAATTAAACTTTATATATTTAAGTTATTTTTAGCGATATTAATAATAGGGGATGAATCACCAAATTTGGACCGTTTTCATAAGTTCAATTCTATTACATATTTTAGCCGTATAAACTGTAACTACGTAAATGGGGTGAATGAAATGATTTTTAAGAGAAAATCACAAGAGCGGCTTTACAAAGCATATTAAAGGCTTTTATTTGTAAACATAATTTATGATCTAATTTTTTTTTATACAGGGTGTCCTAAAACGAAGTGGCACATTTCAAAAATTAATAAAAAAAACACTAAAAATATTAGAATTACGTTTTTTTTAAATGAGAGCGCATTTCAAAAAAATTTTTTGACGTAGACTTGTGTATCTCCACAGTGGTCTAATGGGGTGTCGGGAAAGGAAAAAATTATGTCGCTTTTCGCGCTAAACTTAAACGCTATTAGCTCCGCAACCAAATAATATAGAGAGTTGGATTTAGTTTCATTTAACAGAGAAAGGTAGATATTGAAGATTGCAAAAATAATTTTAGAATTTGTAATTACGATTTAGTCACAGTCAGTGGCGAATCTAGGATTCCGGTCTGGGGGGGGGCTGAGGTCATAAAAACTTTGTATCGTCGTGATGAATGTCAAACCTCAAGGCTAAAGTAAACCAAAACACTTTAACTTTACAAACTTTCTTCACCTGACAAAAAGAATCATAAAGAACACTACAATACTTTCGATAATTTAATAAAAATTGCAATGAAATAGCTAGCCAAAAAGTGTCTTCGACCGCGTCAAAGCTACAAGTACGAGTAGAATGAAGAGAAAAGTGGACATCGAAGATTGCAGAAAGAATTTTAGGATTTGTAATTACGGTTTAGTCACAGTCGAGTTGCAAAGTCGGTGAAAATCACGAATAATTTTACATAGATAGAGTCGCACTAGACTAATAGTCACTATAGACTACAGAGTTAATAGTCACATAGAGCTACTTTAGTCACAGAAAGTCAGAGTTGAGTAAGGTAAGTAAGTCTACGCCCCTCAATCCCACCGGCCGTTTCGCAGCGACAGCCTCCCGTCCATTTTTTTTTTTTTTTAGATGGAAACGCGCCGTTATGGTGGTCTAGGTGGTCGTAAATTATTGGACATCTCCCATTTTTGAGAACTATTATCTGCGAAAATTTTTAAAACTAGAAGAAAAATAAAAGCATGTATTTGTAGGGAATTTTACTCTCTTTAATTTAACACATGTAGTGTGAAAACCGAATATTTTTTTAGATATTCAAGAAAACTAAAAATGGGGGGGGGATATCCAAAATGGCGGTGCGAACTTCCCTTCAGGACCGGGGACTTTCAGTATGTTCATCAGGAGCGCCCCTCATGAACATGTATACCAATTTTCAAAACTATGTAATTTAATGTTTTTTCACCCCCAATTTGGGCCTTCGTTGACTGGACTATAAGTGTTATCTCAACACGTATTGACTCCCCGATCTCACTCTGGATTCCTTCCACGAATTCTTCACTTTCGTCGGTTTTCTTTGTTGATACATGCGGTAAACAAAGCTTTATGACTATGCTTTCGATTTATAGTATTCAACGCCTGGGGAAACAAAAAAAAGAATGCTTTCTTTGCACTTCTAGAGAAAATTAAGCACTTTTTTTAAGAACCTTTTTCTCAAAATTAAGCACTTTTAAGGCGCTTAAAAATGTTTTTAAAATTTAAGCACTTTTCAGGACGCTTCGCACTCTGGTTTTATGATGTCGGCCGTTTTAATGGTTTTGATGTTTGGTCATTTTGGTAATAGCGAGAAATTTAATTATAATTTTCTTAATACTGATATAAGCAGACATTTAAATGCAATTATGAGAATACTAATAAGAGAAGAGACTTGTTTAAGTAATTCGCATCCGGAAGAAAAAAAAATGGTTGAATCTTAAAAGACAGCGATGATGAGCAGATCTTTTCCCAGTCATTTATTCGCAATTGTAAAACTTGAAATACGGATTATCGCCAGGCGCTGAAATATTTCAGGTAATTTCTCGCCGCTCCGAGGTTTGAATGAACCATTTCAATTACTTTATTTATTTTTTTATCAAGGTTGTATATCAATCTAAGTCAGTGGCGAATACAGGATTTAGGTCGGACGGGGGCTAAGGTCCTAAAAATTTTGTGTCATAGCGACGAATGTCAAACCTCACGGCTTATGTAAACCTAAACACTTTAACTTTGCATACTGACCATAAGAATCTTAAAGAACACTACAATACTTTCGATAATGTAATAAAAAATACAATGAAATAATTAGCCAAAAAATGTTTTCTACTGCGTCAATGCTACCAGTGGAATAACTAGAAAAGTAGGAAAATTTTCAAGCCTATCACGCCAGAAAACAATGTTGTCACGATTTTATTATTTAAAAAAATGAAAATTAAGTACAAACAGTTGCAGTGATTTTAAATAAAATCAAGAATTTTGCTTTAGCTCTGGGGGGATGCAGACTGATGCCCCCCCCCCTGGATTCGCCACTGATCTAACTGCCGCACCGGTTAAAGCCCTGAATACGTCTCAGTGACGACGCTTGACTTTCGCTTAAGTTGAATTTGAAACGTCGCGTCCTGAAATATTATGAGCGATGATTTGCAACCGGCAACGGCACTTGATAAACGAAGCAACCGTTTACGCCTCAAATTTTCGCAAGATGTGAAATTATAAAGTGGACAGACTGGCATGTTCGGAAGTTTAAAAATAAAATACTCCTTAAGAGATGGGCTAAATGGTTAATGTGACCATACGTCCCGTTGTTAAGTGCCTGTCCCGTTGCCCCCAACAGATCTGGGACACCGAAATGTCCAACTTTCTGAATATTCATAGTTTTAGAAATGTAATTTCGAGTCCTTGTTGCCAAGTTCAATTATTTTTATAAATCTCGTTTCTGTACAACCATAACACTTTCAGTACAGGTGCCCATATTTTCCAAAATTATAGGATGGCGCATCAAAACTAGATAGTACGTAACCAGCATGATTTCTAGATTATCAGGAAAACAAAATTTTATTGAGTTAATGCGACCAAAACTTTTGAAATCGACTGAACTTATAACTTTGTTCAATTTTCCTAAATATTTAAACCTTGAGATTTAAGTTACATATGGACGGTTAGAAGTTAAGTGTTTAACCGAACTATCCGGCTAGCTCACAGGAGCTGAAGGGAAGGTTAAAATAAAGCTGGACCATATTTAAATTAAATTTAATTTAATTTTCTCATACTTTCCATATAAAATAATTCTGGATTAACTAAGATTACTTAAATTGACAATTTACATTATCCAACTCGCTTTGTATGACGAGATTCGACCGACCGGTCCGAGTGAGAGGGAAAGAGAGACCCACAGAAGAGACCTTTCTCGCAAGAGCAGTCAAGAGACTCTTTTCATCCTCCTTCTGCCTGATAGCGAAAAGTCCTTACAGTGCCATCTCTTGGTAGGAAGGTGAGTTAAAATCTATCGTGGCGCCATCTCTTGGTAAGAGTGCGAGATAAAATATGATTGTCACAAGTGGAGTTAGTGGAACGAGTTCATGTTTCGCCCATTTTGCACTAACAATGCAATGGTAGTGTAGAAATGTTATATTTTCTGTATAATAATGATTCATGTCCATGGTTCAGTTTGTATCCACCAGGCAACAAGAACAAGTAGAAGTACACTGTTATTTCAAACTAGCCACCTTCGGCGAGCAGCTTGTTCGCCGGGAATATTATTTCAATTGAATCGTGGATCATTTTATATTCACGGTTCTCTTAAAAACATAATTTTAAACTTCAGATTGTGGTAGATATTTAACCCGTATTCTATTAGTGACCCTGGACCTCTTCTGTTCATTTTCTATATAAATGTCGCTAATGGAGACAAATAACTGAGTCCTATCTTCACTTTCTTATTCCTCTTGTAAAATATGTATTTGTAGCGGCATGTTAGTTGGATTAAAAGATGTTGAAAAGAGAAGGAAAACATAGCAACCATAACCTTTCAGCTAATGTTTCTTAATATTAACAAATAAATATGTCGGAGATATTTGTCAACAGATTCGTGAAATAAAATATGAAAGCAAAGTGTACTCAGATTACAACAATGAAAGAGAAATACGCAATTAAACATTTGTTTAAACAATGAAAAAGGTTTGAGTTGCTTTGCAACAATGAAAAGTATTGTTGTAAATTATGCCAAAAATACTTTTAAAAATTTATTAAAATTCCAGAAAACATTTCACGACAAATTAATTGATTACATTGAAAAGGCAATATTTTGCACTTTCAGACGGTGTAAAAATAATTTTTGTACTGTAATATTTTCGGAAGTTATTACGGAAAACCGCCAAAATTTCGTTTTATTTTTAATTAATTAAAATTCTAATTAAAATTTCAAAAAATAATTAGAGAATTAAAACAATCTTTGTCATATAGTGATCGAAATGGACAACATGGTAATAGTCGATTACGCATGCAAATGAATCGATTAAATCAGTTGGTAAAACTTGACAGCATTGCATTTCAATATAATTCGGAAATTGAATATAGCTTGCATCCAGTTGTGGTTGTTCAAAGTTTGAATAAAGTTTGCACAAATTGCAAGGCATTAAAATTCAAGAAAGAAGCACCTGGGATGTGTTGTTTGAAGGCACCACTTGAACCATTGTTCTCATTGGTCGCTGGTACTACAACACAATCGAAGTATTTTTTGAATAACGTACGAATTTATAACACATGCTTTCAAATGACTTCGTTTGGTGCAACGGATATAATAACTCAGAATTATATGCCAACATTCAAGATTCAAGGACAAATATATAATACATCAGGCTCTTTGTTTCCATTTACGGATGCTGACCACAAATTTCTACAAGATATTTCATTAGTTTAAGAATCAAATGATTCGAACTATGTTAATACCAGTTGTTGGATTTATTTTAGATTTTACATTTTGTTCCATCTTTACAATAGTATCAATTCAACGTCCTAGAGATTGAAAACAGCATTGCATAAACTTATTATAAAAGCAAAAAATTACTCATCCTGATAATTAACTATTCGAGTGAAAGTTAATTTCAACGCGTTCCTTGAGCAGGCAATTCACATGTAATCCAAAACGGAATTTTTGGAACACGGGAAGGAAAAAGATAACGTCAGTTTTAAAAACTGATGGAAATTAGCACAGCGGCTCAGGAAAGCTGGAATTCCAACGAAATCAAATTCCCCTACTTCTTGCGCCGATTCCCATTTGAGACCTCGAACGAGGCTAGGCGGTACATCTAAGGATTTGACTAGATTGGCACCTCAATTCGAGGATAGGAAATCGGAAATCCGCTGAGTGTGTGTGTGTGGGGGGGGGATAGTGGGGATCGAAGAGCGGCGGTAGGGGACGATATTTGCTCCCCCTACCGCCAACGCACTTTGAAGCCTCTAGTGAATGACGTGCCTGGATTTCTCGATTAAAAATGGATGGGAAAAAAACTAGTTTAGGATAAATGACATGGCTAGTCTTCAAGTGAATTGCCGGATTTACGGAGATGAATTTTACAAAATTAAGTTCGAATAAAGACAGATAAAATCTCGTGTCTGGAGATGCGTCAAACTTAATGCGATATTTGTTCTTCATTTCAGTATAAAACGAAAATGATCTTTCCACAAGTTTGGTGTTCGTGTAATAATCAATACAAAAATTGCTTTAAAAAATAATCGATCGGGCTCGCACAGCTTTCTCTTTTTATGCGAACTTAGGGAAACCAAGTTTTATGACTTTTTTTTTTTCATTTTAATCCCTTATGTTTTGTGTTTTCCACCGTTACCAACGTTTCTTTCCCTTACCCCTAAATGATTCACAGCGTATACCACAGGTCGGGTACTTCTAGTCTAGCAGTTAGTTTAGTCTGGTCTAACAAAAGTTTAGATATTCCTGTTCAAATTCTCCACCGCATTACTGAAGATCGAAAGGACATGAGCCAAGAATTCATTATAAAAGGGAAGTGTGAGACATTTTCTGTTATTCTAAACGACCCTGGAGCAGCTAGTAACACCTGGAGTAGAACTCCGACTTAGCTCCAGTATTTAAGAAATACGGTGTGGTTCATAATTATTAAAGAAAGGACTATAAAAATTTCATGTTTTGTTCATGAAGTTTTAGAAACTTGATAATTTGCTTTTTTGTTATGATTTTGCAATACCTTATTTCATCCTCCATAAATATTTCTTGTCGAATTCTCCACCGCATTACTGAAGATCGAAAGGATGGTGTATCATATGAAAACCTAGCAAAAAAGTATAAATTGTCGAAATTAGGCATCTACTATTTGTGCAAGAAGTGTGAGACGAAAGGATTAATCGAAAACAAGAGAGGGCTAAGCAGAGAACCGAAATAAAGTGCAAGAAAAGACTATGATTGTAAGATTGACACAGAAAAAGATCGATATATTGTCAAGAGAGATCGTGGAAGACTTGAAATTGAATGTGTCAGCTCGAATGTAGTTTCCTCATAATAAAGAACTCATGATTTAAAAGCTGTATCGAAAGAAAAAGATCATAAATCTCAATATAAAACATGACAATGCGCTTGGCCTTTGCAAAAGAGCATATTTCGATGGCTTCACAATTCTACGAAAGTGTTTTATGATCATACAAAAGCAAATATGATCTTTTTGGATCAAGAAAACGTAAAAGAGTGTGGGGACGCTCAGGTGAGGCTCTTAAAATTATGAATATTCTACAGAGAGTAAAACACTGAGGCTGAAATGTGATGGTATGGGGTTGTTTATCTCTAAAAGTGTTGGTGAAATTGTGATGATCAACGGTAAAATGTCTGTATGTGCGTCGATATCAAGTCCCAAAATCTGAAAAAATCCATCAGAAATTTGAGTATGGGTCGACAGTATATCTTCCGAGATAATGGCCTATAGCACACGTAAAATATTTTCAAAGATTATTTCTCAAAAAACAAGATTAAGATACTGGAGTGGCCACCACAAAGATCAGACCTTAATCCCATATAAAATTTATGGTCAGTTTTCAATCAGAAATTCCCTTATGAAAAGAGAAGAAACAAAAATAAATTTTTTTGAGAAGATCAGTGATGAATTTCTCAGTATCAACAAGGAGACAAAGTAGAAACTGGTTGTTAGATGAATCAAAGACTGGAAGCAGTTTTTGAGGCTACAGGAAGTCCAGATAAACATTAGACACTGATAATTGATTTTAAAGAATTGATATGTCATTTTTCCATTATAAGTTTTAAATCGTTCGAATAATTTTGAACAACACATAATTTAGATTTATATGAAAAAGTCCCTATTCTGACAATTCTGCTATAAAGTTATTTATTTGAAGCCCTTTCTAATGAATAAGATAATAATAAATGATAAAATTAATATATTTGAGATATTAATAAATAAGTTTATTTTCTAAATAAACTTATTAGTAATTCTTATTTTGTAAAAAATACAAAATTTTCATTAGCGTTCTAATAGCATTGAACAGCACTGTACGTCTAATTGCAATGAAGATAACAGCCAACACTCCGTTTCTTAACAATAGATAATTTAATCTAATGCTAAGAAACGGAGTGTTGGCTGTTATCTTCAATGAAATTAGACATACAGTGCTGTTCAATATTATATTATTAGAACGTTAATAAAAATTTTGCATCAAAATAAAAAAATTCATAATTAAAATTAAAAAATCATTGGCCCTTTTTTTAATACAGTTGTTTAACTTAATATAATTTAAAGAAAATCACTTGTTTTTGGAACAACAGCTGCATTACCATGACAACTACATTAAAAGTTAACATGTGACTGAACCGATTAAGTCAACTGATACATTTATTAAACTCGTTTCTATGATGCTAAGTTAAGGATAATCAAACAAATATATTTGATTCACTTCAGACAAAATATATCCCAGTCTCTGTCTTCTCTTTCATATTAAAGAATAGATTCATAACCGAATGGCAAGCCTCGCAAAAGGTCAAAGTTTTCCCGGAAGATCTTATTAGTTGAATGAAACTGGACTTCCTGCTCTTTCGTGTCGACAACTGCATTGGTTTTTGTGTCTTATGCTATTGCTATGTCTTGTCTGGCCCAAAGTTCAATACACTGGATCCAGGCGTAGACATCTTTTATAGTAGTCATCAGAAGCGGCGGTAGAAATTTTCCAACGGGGGGGGGGGCAACCACAGCCGGCTTTGAGCCAATTGCTCCTAATAGGGCCTCGCGCCTGAGTACTACAAAGAATATACTCGAACTTATTCTAATTATAATTAAGTATCGTTTTAGTATCAGAACAATATTCGTAGGATTTTTTTTCATGTTTTTAAATATTCGCTTGCAGATGTATGTTGTCCCTATTTTGCGGCAGACCGACATCTCTGAACTTAAGAACACGAAAAACCGTCCATATTAGAATAAAATCCCCGTCGGGGACGGCATAGAATCGTGTTGCTCGAGGGTTTGGGGGTCACTTCAACTTTCCAGGAAATGTCGGTAAGAGCTCGGATATCAAAGGAGGCCAGTTGACGGACGGAGACCTCAGTACATTTCCTAGACAACCGTTGCCCGTTGCACGCTTGCAATTTTTGTCGTAAAAGAAGTAAAATGCCAAAGTGACGCAGAAACCATAAACGACTTCAGGAGTACTGAGAACCGTTGGGTAGTACCCACAGACCTCCCGCAGAGTGAGAGAGTCGCAAATGATTGCAATGATAAATTTTGTAGATAATATCTTTCGGATACTGAAGTCTCGTTTCAGTGAGCATTCGGATTTTGTTCTGCAAAGTCTCACATTGCTCTTTATTTGCCTGGTTTTAGATTTTCCATGATGTCTGATTACAGACCAGGTAAATTATACCATTTCTACTGATTATTTTACTATTTTCCATATTTGTATGCTATATTTTAAACGTTCTGTTATCTCATTAAATTTCCAAATTTAAAGTGAACTTTAAAACATTTGCACACCAAGAGACTACCTTAAATCATTTCTGACTCTCTCTTCATCTAAAAGTAGACCCGATAAGCCCCGAAATTTTTATTTATTTTAATTTTTAATATAATCCATGTTAAGGAACAATTTTTACTTTTTCTTTCAATGATGCGATGCAAAAATGAATATCTGAGTCGAAAAAACACGTTGGAAGACTAAACTAAATCGTTCAGTCCCAAATGTGAATTAATAATAATTCAGTCGACAATAAATTCAAAAATTTTATTAAGAAATCCTCGAACTTATGTGGGCGTGTACACAATCTAAAATACATCGGAATTTTTTAAGAAGTAAACACTGAATGGCTTCAATGGAATTTTAAATCGATTTCAATATTTATATCTGATCTCTGACATAAACAGCTACAAGGTCGGAAAATTAGGAAACTTTACCGGAAATGGTTTCTCATAAATAACAAATAATAATATAAAACATAATTCATACGATGAAAAACATTACTCATATCTATTACGCTTATAAGTTAGTCATTAAAACGTTTGGAATATTCCCATGAAGAACCTTTCTAGAAATTGAATTCTCCTATTATTTTTCTGAAAAATGCGGCAATTATAATTTTAAAAATAAGTTTGCTTTAAGATTTAATGGTATATATATATATATATAATTTATATTGTATGAAGGAAATTCTTTCACTTTTTAACCTTATAGAGAGAAATTTTTATTTATCCTACAAAGTGTATTTTATTAGGGAAATATTTGGAATGTTAAAAGTAAAAAAATACCTATCAGACTTAATTAAAATTTCTTAAATCTTATTTGTAGACCATTTCCTTCATTTGGTAAAATTTTCCAGATTCTTTTAATGTTTTATACATATATTATTAAGTTTTGTGTAGTTTACAACAGTCTCCTCCACAGATAACAATGGAAAGGAATTAAGTAAATAAATACAAATCAAGAAATATCCAACCGATTGTTGTAACATTTCATGGGATATACAACTGAAATCCATTTCCTTTAAACTGTGCAAGTTTCAAGGCTTTGCTGTTTTTAGTTTCGGCGCTATGATTTTATGAAAGTTGAATATCCCTAATACCTATGTATACTTATTAATTAAATGCAATATTTAAATTGCATTTCGACTATAAGGATTTGAAGATTCAAGTTAAAAAATTATTGAGTCTGTGCAAGAACCACCATCATTTAGTTCTCTCGGAGTTTAACTTAAATTCACCTCTCTACAATGCCAGTATCTTTCAGAATCTTAACTGTACTTATATTGACTAGGAAACACAGCAAAACAAATAATTCCCGCATTTCCTAAGGCCGGCCGTACTGCTAATGCAAGCACTGAAGTACAGTTGTCAAGGTTCAAGATTAACTGCTTAAAGTTTAAACCAAATTTCATTTTCAGTAATAGAGAAGTTTCGAATTTTTTGCAGTTATGTGTTGTGATTGCACTATCTCCTGTAAAAATTTCATGTTTGATATTTATCTACAAGTCAAGTTAGAGTACTTTAAAAATCCCATGAAAAACGTATTTTTTGCCGAAAATGACGGAGCAAAAATTTGACTAAGTACTATTTCTATCATTAATAAATTATAATATGATATAACTAATATTTCCTATTACATATAAACTTACCTTTTTTATATGAAGTAGCTTGTGCACACTTTATATGTATAATGAAGTTGAAAAATTTGAATATGTTTCATGGTCACTTTAGGTTCCACAGTATAATTGAGGCTTCTCTATTCACTATTTTATAACACAGTTTTTACTATGGTTACCATTGTTAAAACACTTTAAAACTTCAAATAAAAGTATTGATATATTATTTACAACTAACAAATCACAAAAGTATTGATATACTATACACTTAAGTCATGTTTATCATTCTACCTTGATTTGTATTCATTAAGAAGTTTTGATATTTCTTCACTTAGTTTTGGGGAAATGCTATGTGTCCTTCCAGTAGTTGTTGTACTTCTAAGGCACTTAGTTTCCTTAAAACATTGTTCATGGGCACCCAAGTCTGGTCTTTCTCCTTTTTCTTAAAATCTATCCTTGGTCCGGCGGGGATGATAAAATGTTACAAAGACATCTTTATTTTTATCACTAATGTCATTCACCTCTGCCAGCCAGCATTGACCGTCATATACACATGCAATAGAATCTCTTGTGTGAAGTGTTATTTGTACAGCTTTTGTTAGTGGAATGAATTTCGTATTCTGTAGCTTGTGAAGTAATGAAGCACTTCAGGTTACTCTCTGACACAGGAACAAAACAATGAAAACTCCTTGTACCAGTAATTGCAACAAAGTTTTCAAATCGGTCAAGAAGTTTATTGTTATGATGTTTAATGATTTCTTGATCTTTTATGTAAGTGAAGGCGAATACTTTTAAATGTTCCTGACAAAATTCAAACATTTCTGCTTGTGTCAATATTTGTATAATGCACAATCGCTGGAGACTAGATTTGGTTTGTTGAAGTCTATCTATCACGTAAGTTTATGAACAGGTCTGAACATCCACACATTTTTTTGAATAAGTATATTAGGCCTACTGCAAAAAATTTTAAGAGATTATCTTATAAATAGAAACATGACATAATATAACGTTAAAATTTAACAGAATAAATACGAAATAAAATTAATGCACCAAATGGTGCATTAATTGAAAATATAAATGCCATAAAAATTAATTTGATAGTTTGCATTAATTTGAATTGTAATTTTAATTACAAATATTACTTGAGGTCATATTATAATTTATTTCTGCTAAAAATAATAGTTAGTCAAATTAATGCTTCGTCATTTTCGGCAAAAAATAGGTTTTTCATGGGATTTTTAAAGTCCTCTAACTTGACTTGTACATAAATATCAAACGTGAAATTTTTACAGCAGTATAGAGGGTTTATCTGTAAAAATTTCAGATTTTTAAACTTTGCCCCAACAAAGATATAATGTGTCAAAATTTGGATTTTTTTTGAAATTTTTGGATTTTGAAAGCCCGCAACTCTTAAAAGAAGCAAATCTCAGGGTTGAAATTTTTTTTAAATACAGTACATTAAGGTAGCTACATATCCCCACAAAAGTAATATGGAGAATAGATTCCTTTTGGGAATTATATGTCTTCAGAAATTCGCAATTTTTACGCGCGCTGAGGTACCACAACTTTATTTAACGTTTCTGAGTACGAAATCTTACTATAAATATCGCACAACATTTCACTATACCTCTGGTTAATCACAAGAGTCCATCTGGAGAATGTCAAAATGAAGTTTCGTTTTGGGGATTGCCAAAATTTCCGAAGCGCGTGATTGCTGCTCGCTACAATTTCCGCCAAGGTCAAACGCCAACCATACTCACTTGAGTAAAATAAGCGAAACGCTCTCCAACACACAGCCGTAATGTGCATTTTGAACTAAATATGCAATTTTAACACCTGTTTTTTAACCGACTGAGATGAAAATTGGGCACAGATCTATAATTAATGTTAGCATCCGCGATATCAAGTTTTATTTATCTAAGTCAAAGGGCTTATGAGATACAAGTATGCTATTATACAGACCGACAGACAGTCAACCTGTTGACGGATTTGGCCCAAAATTTTATACGGACCTACATTCATGACGATAAAATTGTGTACCAATTTTATCCATCTAGCTATTCAAGTTTTTGAGTTATGGTGTTCACATGACTTCGGACATACAGACAGACTTTCCTATGACGGATTTTGTCCAAAATTTGATAGAAACCTACAAATTATGTTTAAAGACCACATACCAAATTTCATCCCCGTAGCTCTGATAGTTTTCGAGTTATCGTGTTCACAGACACACAGACAGACATAATTCCAAAATTGTGTTTTTCGAACTCGGGGAGGTCTAAAACGTGGAGATTCGTCAAAATCTCGAGTTCGAATTTTTTGACGATTACAATACTTTCTCTTTGTATACTTCGTATACGAGAAAGTAAAAAGGCATTCAATTTCGTTTTCTGTATCTCACACCCATCCATATTGCGCAATTACACCGGCTCCTAATTCTACTTCCGCATTGGACGACCTTCGGAAATCGTGGTATGACGTTTCGCTTATTTTTTTCTCCACTGCGTTAGGGTCGCTTGTTCGTTTTACTTTCTTTTAGCTTATTTTTTTCTCTAGAGTTAGAAGTATACGAGAAAGTTAAGGGGGAGACCACTACCGCTGGTTAAGTAACCAATATTACGAGAAATTGAAACACCAAAACATTTAATTGCAGATCTTCTTCAAGAGAGCTGGTTTCAATATCTCTCGATGTAAAAAAATAATTAAATTTAAATTAAACAAAATGTTAAAAACAATTACAAAACTTGTTGAACAAGTTCTAAATTCTGAAATCCAAAGTTTCCCACCAGAGAAGTTGCCTTGTGCGTCATTCAGTCAATTTAACCCTTTGCGGACAGGCAACTTTTTTGGAACACTGCGATCAGGTAGCGCACTTTATGCGCCATCTCGTTTCTTCCAACTCTGCGCTTATTTAATTACACATAACTTTATTTTTCATAGTATAATACGATTAGAGGTTGAATGGATGGATGTTACACTTATTTGTGTTCACTTATTCAAGTTCTATATTCTTCGTGAACTGGATCATTCTCCAAGTCAGTCTCTAGGTCGATGTACTCAGTCACTTCTCCATCGAGATATTATGCATCAGATTCGTCCTCAGCTGCTATTTCTTCAAAAACAGCAGAATATTGCTCTGTAGGGATAATTTCCCACCGTTTCGTGATACCTCGGTTGGGTTATAGAGAGCGTTTCGCGCACTTTCAAGCCAGAACTGACTGATTCATTGTCAGAGAAAACTACCGGAACAAGTAGGAGGAATGTTAATACGCGGTTAGACGGGTGGCGAGCTGTCTACCTTCAATAGTTTTTACTTTCTCGTATACGAAGTATACAAAGAGAAAGTATTGTAATCGTCAAAAAATTCGAACTCGAGATTTTGACGGATCTCCACGTTTTAGACCTCCCTGAGTCCGAAAAACACAATTTTGGAATCATGTCTGTCTGTCTGTGAACACGATAACTCGAAAACTATTAGCGCTACGGGGATGAAATTTGGTATGTGGTCTTTAAACATAATTTGTAGGTTTCTATCAAATTTTGGACAAAATCCGTCAAAGGAAAGTCTGTCTGTATGTATGTCCGAAGTCATGTGAACACTATAACTCAAAAACTTGAATATCTAGATGGATAAAATTTGGTACACAGTTTTATCGTCATGAATGTAGGTCCGTATAAAATTTTGGGCCAAATCCGTCAACGGGCTGACTGTCTGTTGGTCTGTATAATCGCATACTTGTTCAACTCCATGCGCATGCGTACTGGTAGAAATGCCTGTGCAAAGAAGGGACACTCCGAAAACTTGGAAGTTTGCCAAAAACTAATTCTGGCGGCGAGATTTTGTAGGGAAGCAAACATTTAGGGTGTCTCGTTTTACTTGCGTACTGGAAGCAATCGCTGCGCATGCGCAAGCTATTCTCCTGTTTTCTTCTCCGCACGCGGAACTTGCATTGCTAGAGTTTGATAAAAAAAATAAATATTGCGAAGTTTTAATACATACGCATCTTTTTGAATATGATTCTTCACCTCATTATTTTACTATACTATCACTATAATCTACAATGAAAAACCTTCTGATAGTCATTGTATTCTGGGTTACAGTTGGTTCGAACTTTTTATCAACGCAGGATGTAGGGAAATGACAAATGTTTGAAAAGTATAACAGAAAGTTCAGGGGAGGCCACTCCCGCTGGTTTATTCAGCTTGTGATAAATACCCACTGGCGCACTCTATACGCCGTACCTGTCAGCAAAGGGTTAGAAAAAACACCGCACTGCAGATGCAAGATAAGTTGAAAATATGCAAATAAAATCCCTAAGTATAATGTTCTGTAGTTTAAGCGATACTTGATTTTAATTTGTATATAAGCACAAAATTAGATTACCTAGAAAATATGGCAAAAAAATCTCAAGGTCTTAAGCCCCCCTCCCACCCCCAAAAAATTGGTCCTCTGGGAACTTGCCTACTTGATTATCCGGCCCTGTAAATTGCAGCCAAAGAAATTTTCTATCTGAGAATAGAAAAAACATATTTTCCTACTTAATCTAAAACAGCGTACAGGCTTTTTGTCTATGTTAAAATAATTAATGTTTGATACACTCTAAACACTTGTTCTGTAACTGTAACTACGTAGCGCCTTCTCTTAAAAAGGATATCACAAACTCCATTTACATCGCTACAGCTTTTTTTCCAATTTTACGGCCCAAATATTGAATATAATTGAAGGTATGGTAGTACCGATCCAATCTAGGTGCCGCACAGTGGTCCAGTTTTGCTTTCTAGCGTGATAAAAATCATAGCATCGAAATTAAAAGCAGCCGAGACTTGAAATTTTCACAGTTTGAAGGATATAGACTTCAGTTGTATCCCATGAAATTTCATAACAATCGGTTAGATATTTCTTGATTTGTATTAATTTATTTAATTCCATTACACTTTTTTCTGTATGGCAGAAACTGTTATATTCTACGGAAAAGTTAATAATAGTTGTATAAAACATTAAAAAAAACACCAGCAAATTTTATCAAATGAAGAAAATAGACTAAAAATAAGATTTGTGAAATTTTAGTAAAGTCTGATAAGTATTATTTTTTTTAACATTCCAAATATTTACCTAATGAAATACACTTTGTGGGATAAATACAAATGCTTCTCAAAACGGTTTAAAAGTGAAAGAATTTCGCTGATATTATATAAATAGCATTAAATATTAAAACAAATGTATTTTTAAGACTAAATATTGTGGCACTTCTAACAAAAATAATTTGAAAACTATTTAAAGAAAGGCTCTTCATGGAAATACTCCAAAACATTTTAGTAACTAAATTTTAAGCGTAATGGATAAAGTTTGCCAACGTGTGAATTATGGTTTGGATTATTTGTTATTTATTAAAAACTATTTGTGGCAAGTTTTCCTAATTTTCCGACTTTGTAGCTGAAGATAGCGCTTGAGAGGTTGTCACTGAAGCAACATATTTGTCTTTAAAATTACAAATCGCTTTCTGCCATTATGACAAAATTTTCGCGTTTTTCGTGTGTCTATATCAACTACTATATCAGAAATAAATATTAAAATCGATTTAAAATACAAAAAGTTCCAATGTATTTTAGATTGTGTACCCGCCCGCTTAAGTTCGATGTCTTTTTAATAAAATTTTCGAATTTATTACCGACTGCATAATTATTAATTAAAATCTGGGACAGGACAAGTTAGTTTAGTCTTCCAAAACGTTTTTCTTCGACTCGGATATTTATTTTGCGTCATTGAATTAAAAAGTGAAAATTCTTCACTGACATAGATGGCATTAAAAAATAAGATAAATGAAAATGTCGGGGCTTATTTTTAGAAATTTTATATGAAGATAGAGAACAGAAATGATTTAAAGTAGACTAAAGATGTATTGCTCAGCAACGGATTCGGAAACCCTCCGCGCTTTTGCGCATGCGCCGAGCAGAGTTATTTTCATCAAAATAGGAAAGTGAAGAATGGAAGGGTGATGTTCGCATTTTACTGAGCGTGATCTGACGAAGAACTCCGGAAATGCTCTCATATGACTCATTGCCTGACACTCCTTTCCTGTGTAAAATCGTCCAAAAGTGGTAGTCTCGGAATCCGTTGCTGAACAGTACAAAGTTGTGCACATTTTTAAAAATTCACTTTAAATGTGAAAATTTAATGAAAAAAAGGTATTTAAAATACAACATAAAAATACGGAAAATATTAAAATAACCTGTAAAAAATTGTGTAATTTACCTGCTCAGAAATCAGTCATCATGAAAAATATAAAATTAGACAGATAGTAAAATATAAACCCATTTGCCGACCTCGAAATTTCCATTTTTGTCATGATACAAACCGAAACTGGACCACTGTGCGTCGGTCCAAATATACTAAGATACAAATGCCATACAATAAAAATATCTCCCGATAAATATGGAATTAAAAAACAACCAATTAATAAATCACAAAAACCAGATAAAGATTTAAAAAAGTACCCCCAACTCACAAAAATTAAATTTTGAGAGCAAAGTTTCCTTCAGCGCAACTGTTCAATTTTCTTTTGGACATAACCAAATTTATGTGGGCTTACACAAAAGCATATAAAATTAACATTTATTTTTAGAATACATAACCAACCTAGTCAAATTTGACTTTTATATTTTAAAGATGACATTCCCTTAGACCAGTGTTTCTCAACTTTTTATGCGCCATGTCCCACCTAAACCTTTCTAAAATTATGTGCCCTATATATCGTATAGAGAATTTTTAATATTCAAATATTGAATTGTTTACTGAAGAAACTTAAATTATAGTGTAAGGTTTCCTTCCCGCGAGCAACGTTCCCATGAGAAAAAGAGTGCCGCCCCTTTTGATATTGGCGGTAAACAGCAGGACAGTTGCACTTGGGCATCGCTAACGAGGCGGAGGCAAGAGAAAGGACTTCACACAGAGGACCGCCACAATGCGGAGGAATCCATCACTGTCAGCGAACACATTAGCGGTACCCTTTGGTATCATTCCTGAATAGGCCTGTGGTGCGAAAACTCAAGAACCTTCCCATAATCGGGGTTGACCACTAGGAAGGGAGCTGTTGGTCAACCAGAGTACCATTATCCAATGAAGGAAAAGATAGGTGGAGCTTCACCACTTCATCCACCCCCTGAAGGAGTGAATAAAAACTGATGTTCGAGGAGAGACGGGGGAGAGAATCGGATGAGGCGTCTCGAACGAGGTTTCAGGCTCCGGAGTACCGAAGAAAGCTGTGTGATCAGCGGATTGAAAGTCCCGACTGAAGTCGGACTTTGGTAGGCAACCCCGAGGAATCGGCATTCCCCGAACGCTCGGCTCAGCAAATTGCGAGCACTCCTGGTAGTCTCGTGGTTTGGTATCACGTTTATAGTTGGAAGTTATCCATCCGATGATTACTAGTCTTCATGGACTAATTGCTCATGGAACTTTGACGTTTTAGAACTATGATTTTGTTGATTCCTTTGTAAATAATCATATTTAATCAAGACTTCTCTGCGAGAAGTGTCTCTTAATTATTGCTGTATTAAATAAAGTACTTAGGCCAACCTAAGCTTGAAATTATTTGGTCACACCTACGCCAAGACATTACAATAGGTTATAGGAAGAAACCACAATGATATTGTTGAGAAACACAGTAAGTTAATTTTCAAAACATATAATGGAGAACTTAAATTCAGGTACGAAATAATTTTTCGTAATTTCACCATTTTTTAAAAAAGGTTGCGGGGATTGAAAACATTTTTTTATATATTTTTTAAAATTATTCAGCGGGTAGATCATGTGCCGTTTCGATATAATATTCGATCCCCCCCCCCCTGATAATCAAACCGCCTCCCTGTGGGGCGTGGATCCCACACTGGGAAACAGTGCTATAGACAAATAATTTTAAATTAATCTTACAAGTAAAAGCAAAATAAAATTTTGATGTCATTATACTGCAATATATTGCTAAAGTATGTAATTGAGGAAACGAAAGAGTAACATATTAAAAATACTTAAATGTCATCTACAACAGTATAAAATAATTTAGCTACTGCGAGGGAAAAAAAATAATAGTTAGCCTTTTAATAATGGTTGAATAAATTAAAAAGATTGAAAATCTACTCGGGTTAGATAAAATTCTTCTTAAAAATAGAGTTAATTTTTTATAGTGCATTTCTTAAAATATAACAACTTTATAGGTTACATTTATTATCAAGGGTCGATCCAGGTTTTTTAGGGCCTATTTTTTGTGAAAAAAACATTATTTTTGTGAAAACTTTTTTTATTATGTAAAATCTTCAATTTTAGCAGTCATATTTCTATATTTTACGTGAATTTGTTTTGTGAACGGGCTGTTTTTATGAATTTGAATTTTGTGAAGGAGCCGTTTTCATGAAATGGAATTTTGTGAAGGGGCTGTTTTCATGAAGTGGAATTTTGTGATGGGGCCGCATGTAACCGAATTTCTCCCTTGCTCTGTAACAAGTTATGAATAATCAGAAGTATTAATTTGTCTACATTTTCTTAATATATCGAAACTATTGAACAGCATTTCTAACTTGAACTCTTTGCACTCGAGAGGTGACTGCTAGTCACCATTTTAGACGTTGCATCATTTGAACGTTACTGGATTTCGATGGTTAAAAAACTACCTACAAAGTTGTAGAATAATTTTTCGGGTAAAATGAACTTACACAAACATATTTTTTACGTTCCAAAGCAATAATATGAGCTCTTGTAAATCAGTGAATAATTATGCATCTAATTACTTTTCCGAGTGAAAAAGGTTAAAAACTGCTTTTATTTTTAAATTCATATAGATGGTAATTGATTAAAATACAAAAAAGTATTCAAATAGAACACTATTGCCACAAATATATACATGAACGCATAGCACCATATTTAGCTTAATCATTCAATCTAAAACGTTTCTTAAATGATAAAAGCGAAAGAGAAAATAATAAAATAAAATAGTCTAGTCAAAGGTATTCAACAACATTTCGAACTTCAAAAACTGCTTTTATTTCTAAATGCAGATAGTAACTGATTAAAATCCAAAAAAAAAAAATTATTCAAATAGTAAAATTCAAGCTAAAACATTTCTTAAATGATAAAAACGAAAGAGAAAATAATAAAATAGTGTGGCAACAGCATATTCCTGCATACGCAGTCAACCTTCTTGCTCATGCGTAGTAGAAGAATTGAGTCCTATGAAGGCTCGGACATTATCTGTAGTTTCTCTCTTCTAGCACTGTTATCAGTTATGTTTCTGTTGTCAATATCTTAATTTAAATATCATTTATTTTACCTGTACTTTTATCTTGTTACTTTATTAAAAGTTGTTATTGTTACTATGAGTTAACTTCTTTAGCGTTTCATAATATATCCTCACTCGTGCACGAGCCAGTTAGTACATGCATTCCTGTATGCTGTGTTCGAGTCTTACAAGTTACCTTGAATAAATAGATATTTCCAAGAGTAAATCTTCTAAAACCAGAAGCACAGAGAACCACCTTCTCTGTGACCCTATCATCTGCAAAGCACACAACCCAATCGAAATTCCTGAAATGAATACTAGTCCGAAAAGAAAATAGCGCTTATTGAAAGAACTGATATATTTGAGCAGAATTTTGTTCGGAACACCAATATTATTTATTCTCTGTAATAAAATTCTACTTTGATAACGGATGTTGCTTACTTTTAGGTAGCTTTTTTTCTATTCCGATTGAGGTTACCTGAATCAAAATTTGACCTTGGTGCTTTCCAAGAAATTATGTATTTTCATTCATCGCCTTGAGTTTAGATTTGTTAGAGAGAGAGATTTAATGTTTCTATTTTATTCCTTTTTCGATTTTTAAATTATAGCAACTTCCGGAGTACTGCTGTTTCTGAAATTATTTATTGATCTGAATTTTTTTCTCCACACTTGCTCTGCTGTTTTTGCACGCATATACGAGGGTCGTTCAATAAGTCATTAGAAAAAGATAGGAAAAAAAATTATTTCGGGTAGATTCTTTTTTTATTTTTCAACATAATCTTTTAGCTCGATACATTTTCCCCAGCGTTTCTCTAATTGTTGTAAGCCATCGAAAAAATAGGATTTCGGAAAGTCCTCAAAATAGACATCCGTTTGGGCAATCACCTCCTCGTACGACATGAATCGTTTTACGCCGAGCCATTTTTTCAAGTTAGGAAATTTTAAAAAGTCACTGGGGGCCAAATCTGGTGAATACGGTGAGTGTTGTAATAATTCGAACTTTAATTCCATAATTTTCGCCATCGAAACTGTACAGGTGTACACCCGTGCTTTGTCTTGATGGAAGAGAATTCTTTTCTTTGCCAAATGAGAGCGTATTTTCTTGATTTCTTCTCTCAACCGGTGAAATAATGACGCATAATACTCTCCATTTATCGTTTGTTCTTTTACCAAGTAATCGAGGTAAATGATTCCGCGTGCATCCCAAAAACCCGTGGCCATCACCTTGCCGGCCGATTTCACCGTCTTCGCCTTCTTCGGAGCCGCATCGCCTTTAAAAACCCACTGTTTCGACTGTTCCTTTGTCTCTGAAGTGAAGTAGTGTATCCATGTTTCGTCCACAGTTATGTATCGACGTAGAAACTTGTCAGGATTTCGACGGAAAGGCGCTAAACAAGCCTCTGAACTGATCACACGATTGCGTTTGTTCTCCATTGAGAGAAAACGCGGCACCTATCTTGCCGAGATTTTTTTCACACCCAATTTTTCGTGCAAAATCGAAAACACTGTACCTTGGGATATGCCTGTGGCCTCAACTATTTCACGCACTTTGATTCGCCGATCACTCAAAACCATATCGTGGATTTTGTCGATCATTTCGGAGGAAGTCACTTCCACTGGACGTCCCGAACGGTTTTCATCAAACAATGGCATTTGAAGAAAAGCTACAAATAATTTCGTAAATCGATCAAGAACCGAAGCAAACTGATGTTTCTAAAAATATGGAATGACAGCTGCTTTTTTGAAAGAAAAAGGTTCTGTGGGAAAAAAAAAGTGGATTGGTTGGGCGCAAATGCTTTCTATAATCAAAATACTAAATCTAAATTCGCAACGGGCCTTTCTAATATCCATGGGTGGTGGTTCAGCCTTTTCTAAAATTCTAAGAAAAAAGTGATTAAGAGAGCTCTGTAAATAATCTCATTAACCGAATCTAAACATTTTATAGTACCGTACTTATTAACACACAAACGAAACGCATACAGCACGAACACACACATAAAAACTGACGACCAGCTAAGAACATAGAACAACTAATGACTCAGAGTTCCAAAGAGCTACGCGCATGCGCCTGTTGCCAAGGCAACAACAGCTGTTGGGGGAAAAAAGATCTTTAGGCCGAAACATCCCAGGCCGGTTGTCTAACACCATCTTAAGCTTGACATTGAAGAGAAGGCTAAGCTATGTCATTTATCCTAAGACAGTTTTTCCCCACCCATTTTAGTCGAAAAATTAGGCAAAGCATTCACGGATGTTCCAAAGTTAGTTTTGAGACAAGGTTCAAAGTCACAGAATTCCTGCCACCCGGACTCCTCTTTCTCCATGCGGGGGATTTCGAGTTTCATTTCTAGCCTCGACGCGAGGTGCCGATGTAGGCAGATCCTTTGTTTTGCCGCTACCCTTGCATCGAGGTCTCAAATTGGAATCGGTGGATAGAGTTTTGGATTTAGCAGGCCATTCATATCAATTCCAAAATAGAAATTTTGGAACACGGGAAAAAAAAACAATCGTCAAGGTCAAAAACCTATGAAATTTGGAAGAAATTATTATGAGTGGTGGAATTCCAGCCAACTCAAAATCCAAGACTTCATACGCCGATTGAAATTTGAGACCCTGTTGCGAGGCAACCCGGAAAACAATAGTTCTGCCTAGGTTGGGATCTGCGACGAGGGTAGAAATGAAACTCGAAATATTTCATGTGCTGAGAAGAGGGGGAAGGGTGGAAAGGTAGAATTCTGCGACCTTGAACATTGTCTCAAAACAAACTTTGAAACATCAAGTGAATGACATGGCTGGATTTTTCGATTGAAATGGGTGGGGGAAAAACCAATCTTGGGCCAGATGGGTGGAATGGACTACAGATGAATTGCCGGCTTAAGTTCTTTTGAATTCCACCATTTCGAATCATTTGCTCCAAATTTGACAGGTTTTCGACATTGACGATTGGTTTTTCCTTCCCATGTTCCAAAAATTCCATTTTGAAAGAGCGGTGAATGGCCTGCTTTAGAAGGGGAGTGGGCTGAGTCTGGTCATATTTCGTTTGAAGGTTCCTCTCGGGGTTTTGACGTCTACCACTCAGACTAATCCGTCAGCTCCAGGATAGGTTCCTTCGATACGAGCTAAGCTCCATTTCATGGGGTTTTTGTTCTTCTTTAGAAGAACCAGTTGCCCAATTTTGAGATTGGATTGAGGTTGATCCACTTCGCTCGAGACTGCAATTGGCTTAGATATTTTTTACTCCATCTTTCCCAGAAACTGGACCTAAGATTCTGGACGAGAGACCATCTGGATAATAAAGAAATGTTGGCCAAACAATCACTGGGCTCTGGTATTGACAAATGTGCTGCTCCCACCAAAAATGGCCATGAGTGAAAGGTTGGAGATCAGCTGGATCGGCAGAAAGAGGCCACAACGGTCTTGAGTTCAAAACCGCTTCAGTTTGTGTCGCCAGTGTAGTAAGTTCTTCAAAAATTAAAACTGTTGATTTAGTCACCTTCAATAAAATTCGTTTCACTGATCCAATGTTATCCTCCTTCAATCCGCAGAAGTGAGGCGATGCCGGAGGTACGAAGTTCCACATTATACCTTTCTTGGCACTAAATCTTTGCACAGAAGCCGATTTACAGATTTTTAGCAGGGAATCCAAAATATTTTTGCCCCTTTAAAATTAGTGGCATTGTTACTCCATATGATAGATGGTTTCGATGGTCTAGCTATGAATCTTCTAAGATCTAACGAAGAAACTCTCAGTAGTCAAATTGGACACTACTTCAAAATGAGCCTTAGTACAAAAACATATGAATCTGATGTGGCATGGGAGATTAGCTCCCTTATGAGTTGATAGGCAGATTAAACACGTTGGTTTGGTCTTTCAAATATTTAATGGAACACTTAGGAGCACGAAACAAACATTAAGACGGCAGAACATAAAATAAAGAAGATAGAAGTAAAGAATTTTAGGAGGGCGTTGCTGCCCTGCACATAAAATTAAGTTACATCGCGGGCAGTTCTGGTTTAGACATCGTTTTCCATCACTCAATCGCACACAGTCTGTCTCTAGCCAGAGAGGGATGAGTTCTGTGACGTCAGCTGGTGAGCGTTGCCAATCGTTGGTTTTAAACTACAGCTCCAGAAGGCATTCTTGACGGTGTGTGGGCGGAATCCCACAGCGGTCATTCTGTCTGCAGGAACTGAACTCAGCGAGCCTTTTCTTCACGAAATAAGGACATCAGAGAGTAGAAATACTTGTACTCAGAGAATCTGAAATGAATAAAAAAAAAAAGAGACAGAAAAAGTGTACAAACAATAAAAGCTAGAAAAATACAAATTTCTCTCTTTAGATGCAGTGCATCTGAGTCCTATTTAAGTAATTCTTCCCCACATGTGATCTGATGCGGTAGATGTGATGTTAGGTCCTTCATGCTGTCCGACTTTTTGACATCATAGCGGTCCTTCAACTTGACTTTCACTACTTCGTAAGGGCCGAAGTATATTGGTCGTAGCTTGATGCCAGTCGTAAACTGTGTTCGCTGAATTGCGACGAAGTTTCCAACCTTGTACTGATGTGCTTTTTTCCTCTCCTTATTGTAGTTTCGACAATTTTTTTCTTGAATCTTTAAAATGTTCCTTTTTGGCTTCCTCACGAATATTTCCTCGATCTTCTACACACAATTCTATGCTTTCCTTCGGGATAGGATTTAAAAATCCTTCGCCTTTTCCTCGCTTTTTATTCACAAGAATACACTCAACACAGTTGGATATGACATTTTCCACACACTCTCTCATATTAGGAAAATAAAAACTTTGCTTTACAACGTTCTCAGTTTTATTAAAACCAAGATGACCTATAGAATGAATAATTTTAGCAACTTCAGTTTACATTAGTTGAAGAACTGCCAAAAGATCAGAATCATTTACAATTTTATAAAGGGCATTATTCTTAAGAACAAAGTCATTAATTTGCTTATTTTCCAAAAGTTGTTTCATTTAACTTATATATTCATCACTTTGTGGGCAATTAACAATTTTGGATGTTATTTCATCGCGTGTTACAAGCATAAAAGGGTATCGACTTAAACAATCGACATGTTTCATTTGTTTACATGGGCGATGTATGATTTCATAGTTAAAATCTTCCAAAAATAAAGCCCATCTAGCAATTTTTGGTATTAACTGTTTCTTATTCATAGTTTTTTGAGATGCTGAACAGTCTGTTATAATTCGAAATTTACTCCCAACCAAATAGATGCGGATTTTCTTTAAAACTTCAATAATTGCCAAAATTTCAAGTTCATAACTTGAATATATCTCTTCTGGGGGGAGAGGTTATTTTGCTCATGTAATGAATTGGATGAAATTTATTATCATCAGACTGTTGAAAGAGAATGGCACCATAAGCAAATTTGCTGGCATCAGTATGCACTTCAAGTTTTGCACCCTGCTTGAAAATATGTAGTACAGGATTTTCAGAAAACTTTTGTTTTAGAGTTTTGAATGCTGATTTTTGTTCGGGTCCAAAAAGAAACCTCTGTGTTGTCACGAAACAAGTCACTCAATGGCTTAGCTATTAATGCTCAATTTTGAATACACTTTCGGAAGTAACCAGTGAGGCCAAGAAAACTTTGTACCTGTTTAACGCTTTTAGGTTCTGGAAAATTCTGAACGGCAGCGGTTTTATCCAAAGGACTAATATTACCGTTTTCAATGATGTAACCGAGGAATTCAATTTTAGACTTCAGGAAGTTGATTTTCTTCAAATTAAGTTCTAATCCGTACTCGGATGCAACTGGTAATACCCTGGATAAACGCTTTATACCATAAAGCTCATCAATACTGGGTATAATGATGTCATCCATATAGATAATGTCAATGCCCTCTTTAAGAAGATCACGAAACCACGCAACACATAACCTTTCCATAATAAACCTTTGGAAAATAGTCGGGCTATTTTTCAAAGACCAAATGAAACTTTGTTAAATTCATATTGCCCATCATGTGTGACAAATTAAACTTTTTTCTATCTTCTTCCATTTCTATGTGGAAGAATCCATTTTTCAAATCAATAGTTGAGAAAAATTTCCCTGAGTGCAATCGATCTAGAACTTCTTCTATCAGGGGTAAAGGATATCTATATTTAACTGTTTTAGAATTTAATTTACGGTAATCTATGCAGAGTCGTAAGTTCCCATCTTTTTTCTTACATAAGAATAATGGAGAACAGTAATCAGAACAACTATCTCTAATAATACCCTGGTTTAACCAATCAGTTATTTATTCATTTACTTTCTGTTCTTCAAGACCAATGTAATTCTAATAATGTAGTCGATCGTAGTAAAATAAGAATACTCGGTACACTCTAAGAGAAGCTAAATGATGATGATTCTTGCACAAACTGATATTTTTTAAACTCGAATCTTCGAACAGTAATATTGAATTTTATGGAAGTTGAATATCCTGAATACTCATGTATACTTATAAGTTAAATACATAATTTAAATTACATTTCGACGATTACTATTCGAAGATTCAAGTTTAAAAAATATCAATTTGTGCAATAATCCTCATCATTTAGCTTCGCTTAGAGTGTACCGAAATACACCAAATTACAATGCCGATATTTTTGTGAATACTAATGGTATTGAACTGAAATTTTTATATAAGTTGCCATATATATCTGGCTCTGAAGTTATAAAAAATTACGCTATGTTTCGCATACGCGCAGTAAAAAATTATTTACAACAAATGCTTATATTTCCTTTAATATTCAATTTTTAAATTAAAATTTTAATGAAATTCTTCTTTTACATATTGTCAAGTATTCTGTAGTTTCGTACAATGTGGTGGGAACTCTGCATGTTATAAGCAAAAAACATGCGGAAAAATTTGGGATTTTTTAAAAAAACCTCTATATTTTTTCTAAAATACGTGTTAATTTTATGAAAATGCATGTAAGTACTAAGCACAACAAACACAACCATTGATGAAAGTTACATCTCATTATCAGCTTTTTGTGAAACAGGATAGATCAAACTCCATTTTCGTCTTCATCCCTCTCTGGTGCTCCTCCCTAATTGCGACGATAGTATGCCCCATGATTCTCGGCAATGGATTGCGAACCACAGTATCCACATTAACTCCAATTTTGTAGCATCATCAAAATTGTGTATTATTTATGGACACCAGTGTACTTGTAAACGCTCGTTAGAAGTTACACATCTTTTGCGGTATTTGGAATTTCAATTTCACTCACACTGGTTTTTAATCCATCGATCACTTTTAATTACTAGTTAATTACTGTGTTGCACCTTTGCACACTATCGAGACGGATTTGAGATCGATTTTAAAGGCTTTAGAATGAGTGATGTTTCATCAGTCTTTATGGCAGAGATGACTGCAATTCGAGAAGCGATGAAGCATGTCATAGAAATAGGCATTGGCCCTACGCAGATAGTTTAAGACTCGAGGTCGTTTTCGATGGCTTTAAGAGTCTAATTGCAAGAAAAGAAGTTTTATTAATGTAGGATATTGCCAATAAGCATAATTTAATAGCAGCTTAAATAAGAATTGTGAGACTAGATTATCACAAATGATAGATGGCACCAGGAGTCCTGTTCATGATACGTCATGAACAGCGCCCTCTTTTCTCTCACAAAATCGAGGAGCACGCTCTGAGAGTCGCAGACCGACAACTCTCCCTCTCACTTCCTCTCACTATGATGTAAGGTTTCACCGCACGCCACCAATTAAGCCGCCCGATGTTAATCACTAAGCAACGGTAACTGTATCCCATCTATCTTTCCCTTCTGGTTATCACTAATTCAACTAGCTACTTTTAACCCCATTGACGTCTATCCCGGTGTTAATCAAGTTAAAATAACCATGCCTTCATGTCAATCATTAAACTCCTTATCATCTTTCTTTTGTATATAATTTCCGCTGTAAAATTCTCCCTCTAGTTCTTAAGTAAATACTTTATATTTAAATTGAAGTCTCTTCGTTTTTTCATGTAATAATTTCTATTAAAATAATGTGACTGAAACCTCAACAAATCCCCTAGACTTAATTCCGATCCATTTATCCCTTAAAGGTAACCCCCTGTGAGCCTTTCTGTTTGATCTAATGGAATTTTCACATTAATGAATTAAAGAGGAAGATTAAATTACATAAAAATAAAATTGGCTTATTTTGGATCAAGGCGTATAAAGTTTACGCTGGAAACGAGCGTGCAGATGAGCTAGCAAAGTTAGGTACAAGGAAAGAGGATATTGAATTCAGCTTCTCTCCATCTAGATTATAGATTAAAAATTTAGCTAAGAAGGAAATTAGTGAATGACAAAGTTGGTGGAACTCGACTGCAGGGGTGGCGCCAGAGGGGGGACCGGGGGGGCCAGGGCCCCCCTGTCGGGGATGCTGTGCCCCCCCGTCGGGGAAAATTTTTGTACGGGGTATTGAACTGTAGTTAATAAATAATAATCTGGCGAAAATTTCAGACCAATTTCATTACACTTGTCCCCCCTGTCGGGGAGATCGTGCCCCCCTGTCGGGCAAATCGCCCCCCCCCGTCGGGCAACCTCTAGCGCCATTCCTGCTCGTCTGAAAACGGGAAGTGGACAAAGGTCTTCTTTGGTAAAGCCAAAGAGGACAGGCTGCAGGGAGACTTCTATCCGAATAAAATATTTTCGGGTCATGCTACCTTTAGCACTCACCAGGCAAGCTTATTTGGAAAATCTTCACTCAGTTTTTGCGGCCTGGCAGACGGTATTATAGACCATACTCTCAGATAGTGCTCACTATGGAGGGACTTACGCAAATCTTGGCCCGCAGATTGGGCTAATAGAAAGTTAAATGTTTTGATGCAGAACTCATCACCAATTTCATCAGAACATAATCTGATGAAATTGGTGTTGTCTCCCTGAGGCTGAGGAGAGATATCCACTTTTCAAACTGTGGGCCTGTTGCTTTGAACTCGTGCAATGACCAGAAATGTTATAAATATTGCATTTGTAAAGACATTTTATTTTATTTTGTAAACTTGAAATTCTATAAAGAATCTCTGGTGGAGTCGACACTTCGCGGTTGGAGAAAGGGAGGGGTCGAAATGGATCTTTCTGGTAGTTGATGCGGCAACTTTGCAGCAAACTTTCTGGAAAGTAACAAAGCATAATCGACCAATCCACTTGCAGAACAAGTTTGCTGTGAAGTTGTTATGACAAACTTTACACCTCAATTGCAAAACAAGTTTGCTGCAAAGATGATATAGCACACTTACAGTTATATATCTGGTTTTAATCTTTGTCCTTGTTTTAAAAAACATCCGATTTTTAATAGCATCTCCTAGACCGTCCTTCTTTTCATTAATTCAATAAATCAATGATAATTTGTAAAAAAAAAAAACTAACTTTTTTATAAAAAAATTTGAAAAATTCTCCATCTTTTTACTAAATATAGAAATCGCATTTTAAAGAAAACTATATATCGCCTTTTTCTTAATCTTGAAATTTTAACGTTCATAAACAAAATTAAACCTAAAAATCAGTCAATATTTGTTGAAAAATAATAAGTTACATTTTGTCCCATATTTTTAAAAGTAATTACTTTTGAATCCTAATTTCATAATTTATTCTACTAGCGAAACTTAGTTATTAGCGAAAATCGCTCTCTTTTTGACTTCAAATCATATTCTCAACTCAAAATTTTAAAAACTAATGAAATCAAGAAAACAGTTTTAAATAAAACTTGTAGATGCATCCATCCATTAGCGCAATATATCTTCGCCTATCAGAGGTCCGCTGGCTGAGTGGCTGAGGAGTCTGGCTATGAAGTGGGTTGTCGGGGGTTTGAACCCGACGTTTGTCTACGTGCTCTGTTTTTGCTATAGTTTGCAATGAGTTTGACGCAAAAAGCTTGCGGCAAGTTCTATTTGTGGTGACTAATTCGTTGACAATAACTTGTTTTAAGCTTGCACTCTTGCCGTGTCAAACTTGCTGCAAAGTTGCAGATTTGCAGAGCAAGATTGCTGCAAACTAAGACTTTGCTGCAAACTAAAATTGCTATCTGGAAAATATTTATGATTAATTTTAGACGCAAATTTAACTTCTGATTCCCATATCCAAAAGGCCTTATGTAAAGCCAAAACCACGAGTTTTATGCTTGGAAGGTTAATTTCTCGAAAGAGCAAATTAGCGATTAGGCACAAGCTTCTATTTTACAAAGCAATCCTAAGACCCACGTTGCTATACGGCTCCCCCATATGGGGTACAACTTCCATCAAAAACTTACAGAAATTGCAAGTTCTCCAAAATAATCAACTCATGGGAGACGCTCCTTTGGTATGTCAGACGCAAGCTCGTTCATAATGACCTCAAAATTGACCCCATTTCGGATTTTATGAAAATTATTTCAAAAAAATTCTTTGTAAAATTACCCCAGATTCCCAACGAACTGCTACAACTACCACCATACAACCCAGCCTTTCCGAGTTTTCGAAAGAGACCGAGATCGATGCTGAACTGCACCTTTGAAAATTTCCCGACAATTAAAAGGCGTCGGGATGTGAGCAGAATAGATGCGAATCTGGACCCGTAATTTCCCCGAAATTCGTGTTTCGATCCTAATTAATCAGCTACGTTTCGCAAACCGCATTTTGCCGAAGGCTCTAACTTCCAATTCCTCAAAATTATCACCAATTTTCGTCCAACTGGTTTTTATTTCAGTCCATTTAGCTTCTAAAATAACATCTTTTGTTCAGTTACAAGAAAGTAACTTTAAGGAAAAAACGGACCTGGATAAGGAACGCCCCTTATTCCAAATTTTCACTCCACACTAACATCTGACAGTGTAATCCCGCTAGAGTTTTATTTAAATCAATAGCATTAGCTTAATGTATCCGGCTGTGTTCGGAGACATTTTTTTGAAAAATAACTTATATATATATATATATATATTTTAATGTTATATTTCAACTGCATATGTTTTAAAACTATGAAAATATTGTAAAATTAGGCTTTCAAAATAATATTTTTTAAAAAAACTGAAAAATGTGAAGAAAAATGACTAAAATATTTGCCTTACGCTAACAGCCATAGAAAAAATCATATTCTAAATACACATAAATCCTTGTAGGAGTACATTTTTATGACGATTATCTGTGTTATGCTCTAAAATATTTCTTGTACTTCTAAATAGTTTTGAGATATAGCTGAACGTAGTTACTAAACTGATAATTTTTCGTAAAAAATGCTTTTCGTTTATATTTAAGCACTTAAAAATAATACTTGATTTTAAAATTGACCTTAGTTTTTAGAGAAAAACATCAAGCATATTACAGAAAATAATCTCAGAAAATTTCGTATCAATACTTGAATAACTTTTTGAGAAATCATTGTTACGGTCGACAGTTTTCCTCAAAAATATCATTTCTCAGAAAACACATTTAAAGTTTTCATGCAACATAAAATAATGCTTACAGTTCGGTAATAAAACAGCTGTAACTCCATTTCTAATTCACGTAGAGTAAAAAGTGAAACAGTTTTAGAAAGCTGGTTAAACAGGCTACAAAATTATGCCATAAAAGGTTTTTTGATAATTTCATCAAAAACGACGATTTTAAACCAGTCGGATACCTTAAACCCAGCAAAAATCACTCCTTTGAATTATTTCAACTGATTTTTAAAACTCAAATTATTATATGACTAATTTCCATAATTTGATGTGGAGGTGCAATGGATGCTATGCATCCACGCGGTATATTCCGTAACGCAAACTCCGTTCCATATCGCAAAGGCCGCGAGTAAAATAATGATTGTTTTCTTTTCGTGCACGGACTCGCCCTCGCCTCGATCCGGATTATAGAAGAGAACGAGTCTGCACGGATTATCGCCGTCATCTCCTATCTATCGGAGGTGACGTTGTCACTCACCCCTCCTCTTCCACCACCGTAGAAAGGGGACTTCCCCGGTTTTATTTTGGTTCAACTACGCATGCGCAATGAAAGTTTTAACCAGCTCCTCATATCTCTCTGGTGTGAAAGTGGAAAGGACCTGACCGGGAGGTTTTAAAATTGATTTTACAAACTTTTGCATTTTATTTTTGTCTCTTATACAATTATAAAATATGACAAAATTAATTTTTTGTTGTTTGTTGCTCTTCATTTGTTTTGCATGTAAGTTTTTTTTTTTTGTCATTCGGTGTTTTATTATATTTTTGCTGAAGGAACTTCATACATTGGGTCCAACTAAGTTGCAACATTGTTTTGTTAATTTCTTCGCTGTATTGAATTGTTCTGAATATGTTATCAATACTTCGTTGTTAACTAATGTGTTGTCTGAAGGGAAATAATTCAAACTAAGTTGAACTTAGTGAAAATGTCTTGCTTTCTTTCATTAGATTTTTAAGTGATAATTCGATTTAAAAGTGATAATTTCCACAATTTGTTATGTATTTTAACATGTTTTTTTTCCATTTTATTATTTCCGATATGATAGAAGATGTTACATAAGAGAAAGTCAACTTATATGACTGCAAAAGCATTTAATTTCTATCTGGAAAAATTGGTAAGACTTAAGTTTGATGTGCGGTTTCCCGCCAAGTTGGCAAAAATCACGCCAACTATGAAATATTCGCCAAAAGTCCACCACATTTTCATTAAAGGGTTGCAATAAAGTAACTAACGTGCACCACATTTGGCGAGAATTCGCCAGAAAAAATTCAATTTTGGCGAACGCACATTAAACTTAAGCCTAGCCTTCAATTTATTTGTTTTATGAACACTTAGTCTATTGAAATGCATTGAAAATCCAAAAACTCTATATGTACTAAGCTAAATAGTTAAGGTACTTTTAAACATTATTTAATTGCTGTTATGTTTAATGTCTTTAAAATGAAAGAAATATGCAGCCCCCCCCCATTTTTTGGCCAATAATTATTACTACTCGTATAACTGTTGACTTTTTCTTTTTTTAGCTTATGTCCTTGGAAAGCCAGTAAAGCTTCGAGAAGCAGAAAATGTAAGAGATGGTTGTGCTTGTGAAAATTTCACATGCAGTTGTTGTGTTGATCTTGTAATACCTCAAATTTCGCTGAATGATTCAAGTAAGTTGAATTTCTTTAAAATCTGATTAAATGTAGTTTTGAGTGCTGTTTAATCATGAATAGTTCTGAAATGTTTAGAACAATTTTAGCTGATCAAGTTATCAAATTGCTATGTCACAGCTATCTATCTATTGGAAAGACATAATATTAATGACCTGCTAAAAAAGGCAACAATTAGAAATTTTTTAAGTTTTGAGGATTAGCATTTTAATGCTTATTGTTGTAGTAAAAAGTTCATTTATGATCTCTCTAATTTGAAACTTCTAAGCTGTATAAGTTGGTTAGGAGATTTTTGAAGTTTTAATACTAGTTAAGAAAGTTAATTGTCATTCTTAAAATGCACATGTCTTGAAAAATAAATTTTTTCCAGATTTGAATTGAGCAATCAGTATATCTGTTAATCTAACTTTGGAAAAGAAAGGTTATTGCAGATGAATCAATTACATTCTCTAGTTGTTTGATTCTTGTTCAGATATAATACACATATTTAAAGTCAGAAAGTAATTTCTAAAAATTGCTTAGCTGTATTTTGAATAAGAACTTATCTGGGAAAAGGTTATATTTCGGGGGTGGGGAACCTGCGGTCTTAGGGCTGCATGTGGTCATTTGAGTTTCTTATGCGGACTTGCCAGTTATTTACAATTTGTTTTGAAATAATATAATTGTTTGTAGTATTATAATAATTACAGAACAATAACCCTTCAGATTCTGCTCGTGCGGCCTTCTGCCCAATGGCTGAAATCTAATGAGGCCTTTCAGTGCAAAAAAGGTTCCCCACCCCTGGTATTTCAATAAAACAAGAATTTATTACTGTTTTATCGCTTGCTTGATAAATTGCCATAAAATGTTAATAACTCTCAATATTCTTAACTAAGCTAATTTTCATCTACGATTTCATGTATCTTGCAATGTGGAAATATATAACTATCTTGTAAATGTTATGAAATACAATACCCAATTCTATATAAAATTATATTTAATTATTCTATATAGTATAATAATTTATTGCATATTTCTTTGCACATAATAATCTAATTAGTTTAATAATGTGATGACATTGGTACTATTTGCAATGCAGTCAGCCTCATCTTTGATGAAATGTACAAAAAGTTTGGACTTGCCGGATTCATAATTCAAATTAATGTGCCAGTTACATAATTTGGAAATTATTACATCTTAATATAAATAAAAGTCATTGTGGGTGTGCATTTATGTGGATATTTTCCACATCTCCTCCTAAATAACTGGACTGATTTCAACCAAATTTTGCACACTTATTATTTAAGGCAAGAGGAAGATTATTATCAACTTTTTGAAGTCCAAAAATTAATTAAACAGTCAGTTAATCAGAAATTAAATGGTACCGTTTTTCCGCAATATTTTCAAAGCAATTTGTCCCACAAAAAAAAATATTTTTATACCATCTTAAAGTTCAAACTCTTTTCGTTGATACCAATTTTATATCTGTATAATGTTTCCTTCAAGTTTTATTAATTTTTCAAAATCTAATAAATAAATTAATTATATGCAGATGATTTTGAAATAAAGCAAATCTATAGATACGTCGTTGCTAGACAAGGGTGCGATAATATATAACTATCTTGTAAATGTTCTACTACTTACATTTCTACTTTCTTCAACTACTCTACATTTTTTGTAAGGTATTTCTGTTTTATTTTTTAAAATATTTTTTGGAAACCTTTTTTATTGGTTCTGAAAGAATTCTGAAGCTTATTTAATTAGATTAAAAAATTGCTGCTTTGTTTTTGAAGAACTAAACAAGTAATATCTTAATATAAATAAAAGTCATTGTGGGTATGTATATTCCACATCTTCTCCTAAAACACTCAACTGATTTCAACCAAATTTTGCACACTTATTATTTAAGATGACAGGAAGATACCTGCCAACTTTTTCATGTGTTAAAGTTAATACCTTTATGTTCTGATACTGTTGTTTTCTGTGATATCGGAAATATCACAGATATTTTTCGAAAATATCTCGCAAAAACTATTTTTACACCATATTAAAGTTTTAAAAAGTTGTCTTTTCAGTGACACAAATTTCATTTCCATTCAATTTGTTACCCTCATTTTAATAATTTTTCAAAAATTAAATTGTGTATAAAATTCCCAATTTGTAACATTTTTTTTATTGGTGAAGAACAAGAATACACACAAAGGACTCTTGCTAGAACATATTAATTGAATTCTGGAAGAACACTAAAAGAAAAGTTTAAAAGCATTATGCAGGAACAACTATTGATCTGTATATTTAAATGCTTTTTATTAATGAAAAATTTACAATACTAATTGTCCCCAAACATTCGTTAAAACCTTTCTTATATTGCAATATTTATAAACAAAATTGAAGTAATTATGCAAGAAATATTAATAACTTATGGAGAAAATTAGCTATCAGTGGTTTTTAAAAATTGCCTGGTTCAATTGATATTCTCATTTTAATTAAACATTTCAGATGATGAAAGAATTTTGGGTATTTTAATTTTCTATGCAAAAGTAGTTTTTATTTTACTCACAGGCATAACAGGTAGTTTTATTATAATTTATGACAGTATACTCCCATTTAAGAAATGATATTAAGATCAAAGATATATTCAGAAAAAATCCTATGAGGCAGCAGAATTATAAATATCATAACTTTGTCCTGCTTGTTTCTGTATATACTCATAAACTTCATTCTGTGTAAAATTGATGCATCTTGAAGTGACAAGAGTATTCATTTTTATGAATATGAAAATTGTAACCTTTATCAAACATAAATTTTTCCTCCTCGTCCCTCTACCTTTTATAGCCGATATTTGAAAAAATCTTACCGTCATTGTATTTTCCTTTCAGAGTTTAAATTTTATAGCTAAGGCTTACTGTGACAAGGCCTCATGAGTTCATGAATCTTTTATTAATTTTAATCTCTTCTTTTAATCTTTCTTTAATCAATTATTATGATTGCTTACTAAACAAGTTTTCAATAATATTTTAAATTAATTGAATTATTTCGGTAGTTTTTGGCATTCTACTGTATTATTTCATGTTTTCCAACAAGATGAAAGTCTTACATTTTCATGAGAAATAACCGAGGGCAAGCCAAGTATGCGTACGGTATGCGTCCCCCACATGCCTGTGAGAGTCCCCACTCATAAAAACAAATAAATACAAATGATAAATAAACAAGATTCAAAGAACAACAGCTGTGTGACAGTTGCACTTGAGCAATTAATAGGTAGGGTGGCATCACTGTGCATTGTGACTTGAAATTTAGCCATCCCCATCCTTCCCTTTCCTTATGAATTACAACTGTGACATATGCAGAGTGCAGTCTTTCTACCAGTTACCCAGTCATATTGTGTTGTTACAAAAATGTTACTTGTAGCCACCTTCTGTAATTAATATGATTGTAATGAGAATGTGTGAGTTTTATATTCAAAGAAAAATAAACGTAAAAATATAGTTCAATTCATATTGGGCACCATTTGCTATGTATAAAAATAACACTCTTAAAATAAGAATATATATATTTCCTGACAGGCCCCACTCTGGATGTGGGCCCCAGGGATTCTGTCCCCCCTCCCCTTCTTGTAGGGCCGTTGATATCTTTCATAATAAAATTAGGGGATTGAGATATTTCCATTATCTCAATGTTTTCATGACTCAATGTCAGCACCATCAGTCTTCTGTAGAACTTCTTCTCATTGGTCAAAATATTTTGCTTAATTTTGAAATTGCCACTGATTGTCTGTTGTTAGTTTGAAAGGGACAAATTGGTTTTATATTTGGTTAGAATATTGAAATTGATCAGAACTTCTCTGGTAAACAAGAGTTTTTGGACAGAATAATTTAGCAGTTTTCACTTTTGATCCCATAAAAGATTTTTTAAGAATATTTATTTTTAAAAAAGAAAACATGGTATAAGGATAGAGTTATGTAAGAATAACAAAAAGGAGGCAATTTCCATTTTAGAGAAATATATATATATATATATTACATTCTTTTTATTTTTCCCATATAAAGCACTTATATTAAGTATTGTAATTTAACTTTTGTATTTCTGTTCTTTCCAAAGGAACTATATTAATTTTATTTTTAGCAGAATTAATAAGAATTCCACTTTAATAGGATTTTAATTGTATAATATTCAGATTAAACAATCACTTATTTGCCATGCATGTTCATAAATGCAATAAAATAAATTCTGCCAAGAGGTTAAAATTTTAAATTTGCTTTTAAAAAGATATTTGTATTCTGTGATCTTTATTTTTGAAAAATCTAATGATGAATTAATCATTTTATACTTAATGAATTTTCTTTTTTCAGTTTGCTTGAGTTTTGGTTATGAACCAAAAACATATGGGATATCATTTGTTCTTGCTATAGATGGTAAAGTTTTGATTAATGAAACAATATCAGGTAACACATTTTTACTCTTTAAAATGTAAGCTTCTTTTCAGCATGTGTTTTTATAAATATATTTTGGCATTATATTATAACTTCTCAGACAAAACTAAATCTAAATCAGGACTTCTAAAACTTTTCTACTGATTACACCTTTTTGTATAGAACAAATTTCCACAACCCCATTTTCATCCAAAAAATTGTTTCATAATTCCAGAACAGGAAAACAAATAGGAAAATAAGCATTATTTAGTTATGAATAAGAAAAATTCAATTTAAAATGGTTATCTAGTAACTTTTAATGAAATTCTTCTTGTTAGGTGGTTTTCTTAGCTATTCTCACTTAAAAATATTTAAAAATGTGAATTAAGATAAAGAATTAAATAATGTTTTCTGTATAAGGGATTTTTTTGTTTCTTCTTATTGTGCTCCAAACAAAATGTGAATTCTGAAATCATAGATTGAATTTTTTTATTAAAAAACTTATGATAAAAGTATTCTTGGAATAAAGTATCTAAAATAGATATAGTATCTGTAATATTAACCTCAAGAGTTGAAATCTTTTCCACTTGAAGATGCAGGCATTTCCATATCATAAAAATGTATTAGGAATAAATTCCTGTTGATAAACAGTTTTCTTCTTGAGTGTGTTTATAATATTAGCTTTCAAGATCCTGCATCCTGAAGTTGTATGCAGAAGAGAGAATCTATAAAAAGGATTAGAAAGCTTGATATATATATATATATATATTGTGGGGGGGACTTAAAAATTTTAGTTTTAAAAATTTAACTTGTTAATTATTTATTTTTGAAAACTCCTGTTGATCTATGATTTCTTTAAAAAAGAAAGTAAATCTTATCCTTTGGTCAACTTCTTAAAATTTTTGACATTCACTTGGATATGAAATTCCTGTATGATTCTTCTTTCTTGTAAACTGCTGCTGTCTAAACCTTTTTTTTTTTTTTTATGGCAGCAAATTTTAGTTGAGTCAGTCAAAGAATAAAATTTACTTTCTCTTCTGGTGAAGCCATGGATCTATAATGATTCTGAAAAATGGGTAATTTTTAAATTTAATTTCTAAAAATAACATTTCTGTAGGTAAAAATGAAAGAAAATAGGAAAAAAGGAGTCATCAAGTTTTCTAATCCTTTATATGAATTCTTTTATATTCTGTTCTAGAGTTTTATATTGTGTCCAGACTTTAATCTTTTAAGTATTTTGATAGCTTTCCACAAATAATAAAGCACTTATTTCTTAGATTTTGAAAATTTTAATAACAAAGTGAAAAATAATGGTGCAAATAATGATTTGCTTTCTTTGACAATACTACTAAATATTTGGCATAACTAAAAAGATATTGAATTGAAGACTGGAAATGGAAAGCAGAATAAGTACCAAATTGCAAATTTCGTTGGAGAATGAAAAAGTAGTTTCAGGCCTCGCTGTACTTGCTAGTGACAACATCTACCAATGTGTTTTTCAATTACTTACAAGTTTTTTGGACACTTGCATCACTTCCTAGGTTGACAACTTTGATATTGACTACATTTTGACACAAAAAAAATTTTGGTATGTTTTTGATACTTACTGCATTTTCCATTCCAGTTTTCAATGTGCCTGTTAAGCTATCTAGTACAATTCAAACAATGAATTGTGTTATATAGCACATAGAGATATTTTTCGGTTTTTGTAATGACATAATTTTGATTAAAGCCATTTACACATGTGTGTCCTTACCAATTTCACAGAGAGTGAATTTCAAATCAACTTCCCAACAGCCAGCACCATCTGTTTTTGAGGAAATATTCTAAAATTCCGTAGAATGTTATATACCTGTGCTGAACATGGTTTAAAATGGACTCATATGCTTGTTTTGGACTTTTTGAGCACTGAAATATTTTGTAACAGAACTGTCAAATCATGCTATAAAGGGTTAAGAGCACCTTGTATAATTAAGTACTTCATATTTTATGTTTGGACTCGAATTTAATTTCTTCCAAAAATGTTTCACTACCAGGCTGCAGTTCAGATTTTAAATTCTCCCTCATTATTTTGATAAAACAAACGATGCTATAACAGGTTATGCCTATGCTAATTCTCATAGATAAATTTTTGGGCAGAGCTGAGGATTTTGGGTTCCTAGTCAAGTTTTTTTTTTTATTTAACCATTTACAGGTTATTGTTCCCAATTGGGAACATCGAATTGAAAATTCATTTAAAAATAAAATGTCATTCAACATTGTTTTTAAAAAATTCTTAATTATAATTGAAAGTAAGCTTGATTTTTTGATATACAGGGATGAGATTTTTCCGCTTTTTCGCTGATTTCCGCTTTTTTGTTATTTTGGAGAAATTTCCGTTTTTTTCTCTCAAAATTCCGTTTTTTTCTTTTTCTTTCGGATTTCCGTTTTTTTTTCCCCCCAGCCGCAAAAATTTACTTTTTCTTCCGAAAATTCCGCTTTTACACAAAGAAAAGAAACCTTTCTATCCTCCGTTTTTGAAAGAAAATTCTGGGAAAATATGCTCGACCATGCGGCTTGACTCCACCGGCTAGGAAACTAGCTGATTCATCGTCTATTGACGAATCAACATTATATCGGCAAGCTCTACAAGGATGAACATTCCAACATATTCTGTGCCATTCAAAGTATTAAGTACCACCTTTTTGCGGAAAACAAAACCTCTGTGGCATATTTTGCAAAAAAAAAAATTTTTTTTTTTTTTTTTGCATGTACATGTTGAAAAAATTGGTTGAAAACTTAAGGTCATCTTGTAGGGCATACCAAGATGAGGAAATAATAAAAAATAAAAAAATGGAACAAAAACAAATAAACTACATAAAAAAAAGAGAAACTCCTGTCAAAAGAGGTATTCCGTCTTGTGCCCAATAAACTGTAAAATAGCTGTCATGGCTTCAAGGCACAGAGGCATGGGGTGGTGTTCTGTCAAAAGAGGTTAAGCAGAGAATAAGACATAAAAAAATCTTCTCAAAATAAAAAATAAAACCGATGATTTACCTAGGCATTCTAGAGATAATGTAGTCCCGACAACTATACCAGTAATTAAACAAAGAGATACTAATGAAGACTGTGCAAAAACTTTAACATCTACTGAAAATAAACTTGCAGAGGGTATAAACACATCCTTTATTGAAGAAAAATCTGTTAAAGATAGGAGCCCTCCAAAACAAGGGTTGAAGCGTGTTAATGGAGATCTGTTACCAACAAAAGCCACACAAATAAAAAAATGAAAGGAAACCACTTCTTTAACAATTAAGGAAATGTTTCAAATAGCAATAGTGCTAAATGAATCTGTCATTGTAACTGTACAATTTCTTGGCCCCTCTCACTTTATAAGGTACAAAATCATTGTGCTGTTACTTTTGAAAAAAAGTATAAAAATGAAAGAAATAAAACAGAATTCAGTATATGATACATTATTATAATTTATAAAGAGCTTACTTGACACAAAAGCACTAAGTGTGTAAAAAGCACTTTACACAATTGCATGAAGCAAAACGAAATTATTTGTTCTTATTTTTATTTATTTTTTAACCAACTTTTATCAAAAGGCTATTAAATATAATTCTTCTCAGACTTCTGTTAGGTGAATGTTGCATCTCAGTGATGCACAGGTGGTAAATATGTTTTAATGTCTAATTTTGTATTTTCTGATGCCCCTGATGATGTGTTAAACTTGTTTGTTAACTTTTAATGCGAATGATTTAATAATAATTTAATATTCTTTTTCTTATTTATACATACTGAATTATAAATAATAAAGCTATTAATTATTATAGTGTAATATTTTCATCATGTTGCATGTTCTGATGTTTTACTTCTTAAAAAAATCTTTCGCGTATAAATTATGGTACAAATTTTTTTCCGCGTATGTTTTCAGTCTTTTTGCTTTTTTGCCAATCTCATCCCTGGATATAGAAATTATGTTTCAAATATAAAATGGGCAATATACAGCAATTCTTAAAAATGGTCTTTTTTTATATTTTAATTTGTGTGTAGCATAAAATTCCCTATAAATTTAAAAAATGATTCAAAATTTCTAAAGATTGGTAGACATAATTAAAAACACCACATTAATAATAACATATAAAATATAATTATAGAAATAAGAAACACATTTGCTATAATTCATTAAAGTTCTGTGTTTTTAATTGGGAAATTTGGTCAATCGTCACTATTCTGTGAAGGAAGGAATTTCTCTATTGAGAGTTTCCACTGAAAACAAAATGGAAAGGACAATTCTTGTATAATTCAGGAAAGAAAATACCCTTTGGTTGTTAGAAGGTTAATGCTTTAATTTTGGCAAAAAAATTTCAGTTTTATCTGTAATCTGGGAGGTTGTGGAGGTAATTATAAATGTGCTGGATAAGCATTTATGTATCACCGGAATGATAATTCTGTTGCGATGCAGCCAACCAATCCAGCTAATTGAAAGATATTTTCATGCATAGAAAAAAAAAGGTATGCAAAGACAACGAAATTTGATTCATAAATACAATTCTGGGGCGAGTTAAGTTGATAACTTGTATAAAATGTGAGAAAATACCGTAACATGGTGGTTTATTTTATTTGCAAAATGTATTAAATATAGTTGTTGTTTCTGGATGGCTAATACATGCAGCAACTCACTCATCTAGAGTTTTGTTGAGAAGTTACAATTACCCTTTTACGAAATGGGGCAAAAAGGATGGACCTCAAAACACGACCAAAAGTTACCAGTTGTGTATTGCAGAGGAAAAGTGATGGTCATTGCTTTATTCCAACGATTTAGGTAAATATGCATTATGTGCAGAAAATAGAAGATTACCTTGCAAATGAGTTGGAAAAAAAGGGGATTGTATTTGAACTACTTCCTAGAATGTCTTGGGATACAGTTATCAAGTCTCATTTTCTGCACTTTTTTGTGCAAAATATGTTTAAAAAAATTTAAATTTATAAATTTTCAATTGAATTCATATATGTGCTTAGTTATAAAAATATTTTTTTTTTATAATATTTTGATTCTTATTCAGTCTGATTATTGCTGTTATCCATTTCTATGTCTAGTGTAATGAGCTCAATCAGAAGTGGCCAATGTTCTCAATTGGGAAAATTTAAAAAAACATATGAAATTTTTTTATTCATATTTTAATGATCGATATCATTAAACTAAAGCATTAGAAGCTGAAATGTGCAAAAAAGTTATTAAAAATTAACCTGGTTTTGAATTCTGTCTGTAAAGGGTTAAACACTATCTTTTTAAGACATTCAACATATTATATACAATTAAAAACATCACACCATTCATTAAAGCATATCGGGTTACTGCTAATTAAGTGAAAAGACTGAATTCATTAAAATTTTTTAGCTTTGAACAGTGTACTATGAAAGTGTGCTGAAATTGCTAAAAGTTCTTTTCCCACCATATAGAATGTAAGCAATAATATGCGTATCATAGTGAAATAATCCAAAAGTTAATTTAAAAGTACATTTCAATTCTATTTTTATGAAAAAAAAAAAAAAAAAAATGGTGGGAATTGAGCAAGTCAAATTGGATCTGAATGAAGCACTAGATGACTAATTCACACTTAGAAAAATTATTTATATCTCTAAATCTGTGTAACTGACTTTTTCAAATTGAATTAATACATTATTTTTAAAATTTACAAATAATTTTTCTTTATTTTCTAGCAACCAACCCTCCTCCCATATGCGTTTCTATTCCTTTCATTAAAGAGGTTGCAGATGCCTGTGTCCATTTTTCTGATCTGTCCATCTCCAAGAAGAAGTTTTATGGTTGTGCTCAATTAGAATTAAGAATGTGGTGGGTCTATGTAGTTTCAGAATATAAACTTGGATGTTTTAATGCTAACAACATTAGCAATCAACATGCTAAATTTTTGAAGTTAATATCAAAGTTTAAAGGTTCGAACACTACTGAAAAAGCAAATGTGATCGAACCTATATCCGTCCATCCAAAAACCTTGCAATAAAACTCTATAGTAAATTTCAGGTTTGATAATTTTCTACATGGTGAATCTTGGGCAATTTATTTTTAATGTTACATTACTGTGTTCAATAATAATCTTGTTAGTGTGTTTTATTAAGCATTTAATCGTCATTTCATTTTCCTCAGTTTGAGAAAAATTAGCTCAATAGCAAGCAGATGCCTCAGAATTCATAAAACACTCTCAGCCAATTCCTGATATCTATTGAAACTTGTAACAAATTATGCATATATTCGTGTAAAGTACTAAACCTAGAGATGTTCTAGATCATCTATATTTACTTAAAGTATCATTATCTAAATTATCATCAAATTTATTTTAAATATTACATTATAGAATTATTACATTTTAATTAGAATGAACTTAAAACTGTTATTGGATAATGTAGGTAGGTGTCTGTTTGGAATTTCATAAATGTAACATGTTTAATGTTAAATGACATAACCTCATGTTTGTCTTTTACTTCGATTGCATTGGGAAGCTTTAAAAAATTCAAAGAGACTAAGGTTGTTATATGATCTTATTGTCTGACAATTATTCTTTCAAATATAAAATTTTTTCATTCACAGAATAAGAATTCTGATGCAATTATGCAATCGAGAACCAACCATCTTTTTACAGATTTCAAACTTTGGCAAACAAATCTAGGTGTTTGTAGTTTATCTTACAAAAATTAACCTACTGCACTCCGTCCATATGATACAATAACTCATTTTGTAAAAATGCAGCATTGCATATTTTTTGATGTGATGTTTTATGAAAACAGTTATTGCTCAAAATGTGCATTTTGGAGTCAGCATAACAATGCCTATTTTTAGGAATTTGATATGATTTATGGATGCAATATTTTTTTATCTATCTGTACACTTAGTTATTATTATTTACGAATTTTGACTTTATTAGCTGTTTTAACAGTAGCTTTTTATTATTAATAGCCATGTGTGAAAACTTGTTCTGATTATTGACTGTTTTAACTATGTAGATTTATCTTGAATAATTTTTAACTCTTAAATAGGACAAAGCTAGCTTAAGTAGAATGAAATTTGGTCTGTTTTATATGAATTTTTAATGGTTTTGTAAAATTGAAGTACAGAAAACACAAATTATTGAAATAAATTTTTGTAGTAAATTTGTTTATTTGCATTATAATGTGAATTGCATATGTAAATTTGCTATGCAAAACATGAATAACTGTAAAATTGGTTGTTTTGTGAAAATATGCAAAAATTGTTTATTTTGTGCAGTTATGGACTTTCCTTGGACTTGTTTGAAAAGAATGGAGAATTAATTTTCTTGTTTACACACACACACAAAAAAAACCTCTTGCTATTCTGTATTGTATAATATAGTTAAATTGTGATAATTGATGAATATTGATTGCTGTTGTACTGTTAAAGGTTGTGATAACATAGAAATTATTTTATTAGAAAATGGTCATGAAATTGATTGCTATTTAATACTATTAATCGAATCATTCAAAATTAAATTACTGAAATGAATGAATTGTGTAGAATAATCAGGTGGCTATTGCAAACATAATTGAAGAAATTTAATTTGTTAAAAATAGTCTTTCTATGGAGTTTAATTTATGTGAATTTTATTTATTTAAATTTAAAAAGAATTGTTCTTACATAGATTACAGTTTTGGAATGTGATTCTTAGAGTATTTGATGCTACTGTTGATTGAATTTCCAGCGTTGTTACAACTGCAGCATTAAATTTTTATTATTTTTAATCAGCATTTATTTTTAAATACTTAGATTTGTTTTTGACTGCATTTGTATTTCATTCGTTTTTTTTAAAATTAATATTCTTTGTAGCTAGTATCTTTGTTCTTCATATAATTTTTTTTGTGGACACTATCTAAATGATGAGGCCATTTCTCCTTTCTTTTTGTTGACATATGTTTATTAGTACAGACTATTTTATAAGCATTTTTTATTTGACATTTCTGAAACCATTTTATTTAATTTACTAGATTGATTCATTTATAAGTACTTTCTATGGTCTTTGTGCAATGTTCTGATTTTGAATCCCTAATTATGTTTGATGAGTGATCATTGCCAGTTCAGTGTCCTTACTTTTATTCAGGGCTGTGCCCCAATGGTACTTGGATGTAGTTGTGTTAATGGACTGAGTTACACTTAAATTATTGCCTCAATTCTTGTAACTTGATAATTTTCTCCAACAATTATTGTTTTCTTATTTAGAGATTTTTAAAAGCTGTACTTTCCATGGTTATGCCTTTAGCTCTTCATTTCACTTTTACTCCAATTATATTTTTACTTTCTTGTACACGAAGTATACAGAGAAAGTATTGTAATCGTCAAAAAATTCAAACTCGAGATTTTGATGAATCTTCATGACCACGTTTTAGACCTCCCTGAGTTCGAAGAACACAATTTTGGAATTATGTCTGTCTGTGAACATGATAACTCGAAAGCTATTAAAGCTACAGGGATGAAATTCGGTATGTTATCTTTACACATAGTTTGTAGGTTTTTATCAAATTTTGGGCAAAATCTGTCCACGGGAAGTCTGTCCATTTTCATGCGAACACGTTAATTCAAAAACTTGCATAGCTGCAGAGATAAAATTTGGTACACAGTTGTATCATCAGAAATGCAGATCCGTATCAAATTTTGAACTAAATCAGTCAAAGGGTTGACTGTCGGTCTGTTGTATAATCCCATGCTTGTAAACGCTATAAATCCTAAATTCAACAATTTAGATAACTGAAATTTGCTATGCGGTCTTCTAATCTTGATTGTAGACTTGTGTTCAACTTTGGTTTCAATTGGTTATATAAAAGATATTCAAATTGCATATTCCCTTTTCTTTATCTCACTTATTTGACGTAAAAAGACGTGCCATATTGTTTAGCAGCGCACAACCTTCGTAAACTTGGCGCCTTTTCGGCACTATTTTACTGACCCGGTGAATTTTATCTTGGTTGCATTTTCTTGACCCTTTCGTATTGTAATGTTCTGTGAAGACAATATCAATAACACTCGCGGTGCTTCACAATTTTTAGGCTTGGGCGGAGGGGTCGGGCAGGACTCCTTTATTTAGCTTTAGAACTGTTGGCCAGTTTAGCAAAGAGAAAAAAAAAAAAGATTTGAATCTCTATTTCAAAATATTGTAGCATTATGTTTTTGGTTTGATTGCATCAGTTATTGCATTCTTCAAGTTATAATTTTTACATCATGTAATTTACAGAAATATTGCCAGCCTAAAAACATTATCTCAAAAAGATATCCAATAGTACGAAATCTATTAAAACATGAGTTTTTAATAAACTGAAAAATCTAAAATTTATTTTTGCTTAGTCGCACAAGAGCTATTAAAATATTCAAAGTATTGCTGTAAAGGAAAAGCAATATTATAAAATTGTGTTGAAAAATAATTATGAAAATTTATTAGCACGTTCATGCCGGGTTTGAAATTTATGTTATGCAAGTGTGACTTATCATTGGTGCATGCTCACTTGAAGGTATTAAAGAAAAAAATTGCATTTAAATTTGTTTCACCGAAAGGCCAATTTTTCTGATTTTAAAGTGGTGTAAAAATGATATTTGTGTGATATGTTCCGAAATTATTGAGGAGAATGTTAAAATTTTGAAAACCCTTTCTTAGGAGTAATTATGTGCCAAATTTGTTAGCTCTAGCGCCAATGATCTGCCCTGTAGAGCAGTTATGACTGATTTTTAGTATTTGGGTATACAAATAACTTCATATAAAATACTTATGGGTTGTTATGATAATTGTTTCTTTGCTGTGTGTATCTATCTAAAATAGATGCAAGAAAACTTGAGACTAACGGGAAGTGCAATTCTCAAAACATGCTCTTCAACTTTGTCACTGGTTGTATTGCAACATATTTTTTCCAATTATGATATTCGTTCAATTACCTTTGACAAACATTTTTAATAAAGGGAATTGTGTATTTAAATATAATTGTAAAGGTAAAGAAGGAATATGCATGATATTAAAAGATTAAAAACAGGGTATCAAATTCAAACTGCACTGTTTTACCATACAGTTGTAATATAGAATTGGATTTGTTAGCGTCAGTTTTTGTTTATCACAGCCTAGGATGAGGCCAAGAGTTTCTTGATATTCTTTAATTAAAAACAGTCAAGATATAGGATACTGTCTGTCCGGCATGAGAACTGTTGCCGCCAAATTGTCTAGTTGATGGCGATCGCTATAGAAACAGATTATCGTAGGAAGAATCCATTTGTATTAGGTAGAAGTTCATTCGAATGTGTTCTGCCACACACTGGCACCAAGAATAAAAAAACTCAGACTTCTGTTGGATTCCTCCTATTCGAAATGGATCTTCCTTAGTTAACCGGTTACTATAGCGACCACCGTAAATTAGACAATATGGCGGTGACAGTTCTCATGGTGGACAGACAGTAATATTTGCACTATTTACATAAATAAGATCCAACTAATATAGGGTCATCTTATATTGTTCACTGGTCTATTTACAATCATCTCTCCTTCCCTGTCCGGTCTCCACAGCTTTTTTACATCTACTCTGAAGTTATTTACCCATTATTCCACACAAATCTCTCGGTAAAGATATTTTGCTAATCTGCTGATAGTGAGATAATTTACCTGTTTGAACATATGATAATTCAGGTTAGCTAGATGTGAAGTGCTCATGAGGGACAAGGTCACTCTTTAAGGCTATTTGTCATAGCACCAGTGGCGAATCTGGGGGGGGGGCTATTGGGCTACAGCCCCCCCAGAGCCAAGCCAGAATTTTTTATTTTATTTAACATCATTACAAATGTTTTTTCTTAATTTCCCTCTTTTAAAAAAATAATAAAAACGTTTCAACATTACTTTCTGGCTTGACAGGCTTGAAAATTTTCCTACTTTTGTAGCCATTCCACGTATACTTGTAGTTTTGCCGCGATCCAAGACATTTTTTGGCTAGTTATTTCATTGTAATTTTTATCAAATTATCGAAAGTATTGTATTGTTTTTTATGATTCTTATTGTCAGGTGAGTAAAGTCTGTAAAGTTAAAGAGTTTTGGTTTACTTTAGCCTTGAGGTTTGACATTCATCAGGACGATACAAAGTTTGTATGACCTCCGCCCCCCCCCCATACCCGAATCTTAGATTCGCCACTGCATGAAACATAATCAAAAAATTTAATATTGCAAGGATGATATAAAAAAATTCTTTAAGTGAAAAATGAGAGATTGAAACTTTATTTCTGGATTTTATTTATGGTGATATTATTTCAAATGCAGCTTATGGTGGAAAAGTATGTGATATGTGTGCATTTATTACGCTAATTTCTCAAAAAATCTGATTTATGATTTTATATATTATATCGACTTTCTTTTTTCTATGGATTCTTTTATTTTGTTCTAAAACATTGTTGTAATTTTTATACTTAAATAAATATACTTGTGTAATTTTTTCACACTGAAATAAATGTCACTTTGCTAATAAATTGATTTTGTATTAATGTTTTTATGTTATAACGTCTGTTAAATCTTTTAAATTATTATTAATCCATTGGGCATAATACTGTTAGCCACGGTTACAGAGGCCTTTGTTTGCAATGAGTTTTTTTAAAGAAACACTCTCTACAAAAAATATTTGGGAATATTGACCATTTTTCTGAAATTTCAACCATGTAATTATTATTTTTTTCATACAAGATAGTTCTGCAATTAGTTGGTTATCTAGAAATTGATGCAACTTCTTCAAATTGATTCAACTAAATCTTTAATTATTTAAATGTTATGGACTAGATTAGAATTCTATATTTGCAGTTATATTAGGCCTGTTTTGAAATCTGGGCAAATTTTGAATGAGGAAGGCACCTGAACTCTGCTTATTCTAACTTCTACTCCACACCAACAAGAAGTTGTTTGACCCACACAAAGTTAGCATGTGACAGTCTCAAAAACATGGAGTATCTTGGTGGGATCGGGTCTCACACAGTGGTGGCAACTCGAGGGGCAGACGTCGTCCCCCCCAGTTTTTTGGAAAAAAATTAAATTTTTATTTTATTTTAGCTGCCTAAAACTAGGAATTATAAAAAAAAACTCTGGGAAAGCTAGTTAATTTTGTAATTAAATTTTAAAATTTTGTTGTTACTCCTGAGTACTTTTAGGCATCTTTATATTTTTTGCCCCCACTTTCGCCGGCACTGGTCTCGCACCCACGACCTTTCAGTAGTAAAATCGATACATTGTATTCAAGAAAGTAAAAAGGTATAACATGAATCGAGACAATAAAGAAATAACCCTAGGTTTAATTTGAAAAGGGCAGGAATAGCGGTACAATTAAAGTTTTTTTCCCTCGCCTAGGACTTTGTTCCAAGAGCCGCAACTGGGAGTTATAAGTAGGGGGCAAAACATTTATAAGCAACTAAAATAGCCATGAAGTATAAGGGGTAGGAAATAAAATTTGAAAATTTAGCTAGTTTTTCTGGACGCTATTGCTTCTTCAGAATTCATAGTTTTAGGGAGTAAAAATTAAAAAAAAAATTCATTTCCCTCTCAAAATGTAGGGGGAAACACCTTCCTGAATCACCGCCACTACTTCCTCATTTTTGCTACAGTTTTCTTGTCTCGGGATTGTTAGCAGAAACAATTTATGCAACTGAACAGGCTGAGATGGATGTCGATATTTCTTTGTCTCAATGGAGACTTGTTTCCTTTCATAAGCACTTGCTCGCATTTATGAGTAGTTCCAAACATGGAAGTTTCATTTTCAAGCATTTCAAACTTCCTTCTTACTATTTGTTAAATACAGATATCTTAACTTCACTAAATTTCGCATTCAAATCGGAAACGTATTGAATCTCGATTATCTCCATTAGCACATGATTAGATAGTTATTTTCCATATATTTGGCGCGAAAATTGAAGGAAATAATTAAAAATCGTTTTCTAAGATTTAAATTTTTTTTAAAAAAACATTGTTTCAACTTCTATTTTAAGGCTTAGTTTTTTAAATGTATTTTCGATAGGGTGAAGTGTAACCAAAACTTACAAAATCAGTATGTATGTTTTTTTTTAAAAGTATATAAGCAGGAGTGGCATTAGAGTCCTCCCGACGGGGAGGGGGAAAGACCTACTATACTGGGGGTGGGGTGTAATGATGACCCTGTCAGATTTTCGCCAGATCTTTATTTATTTACAAGTTGAATAGCCCGTTGCGTGAACGGGGTGCAAAAATTTTTCCCCAGTAGGGGGACGCTTGAGCCACTCCTGTGTATAAGATTTGCACCGTTTCGAACGTTACGAAATTCTTGTTACATGCGACTCAGCTGCATACCTTTTAGTATGACATGTTAAATGTAGAATATTTATGAATTTCTGTTGGAACAATGAAACCATTTAAATTAGTTTAAAATTTTGTGAACTGCTCTAGTTACAAGAATAGTTGAAAAAGACATTTCTTTCATTTTTAAAAATCTCGTAAGTGAAGTATGCATAGAAAAATTATTGTAATCGCCCCAAAAATTTCACATCGAGGTTTTGATGTATCTCCACGTTTTAGACCTTTCTGAAGCAGAGGAACCCATGTGTAGAATTACGCCTGTAACTCCGCAAAAGGGTTCCGGGCAATAAAATGGTTCCGTACCAAATGAACTAGAGAAACGAAATTTGGTGAGTGGATTTTACATTAAAATTGTAGATCTGTATCCAGGGCCGGCCGGAGGGGGGTGCGACCGCACTAGGCCCCGCTCAGCTGACCGATTTTGCAAATTAAAAATGCCATCTTATTTTAATCCGAATATACATCCATTTAAATACAGTGACGCGATTTATGCACATTTAACACCGACCAATGAAATGCGTGTTGGGAGATTTGAATCTCACTACATAGCCAAAACGGAATGAGAAATGTAAAAACAATGCGTTTCATTATATTTTCGTTGTAACAGCTGATAGTGCATCATACCTTTTCATCACTAGGTGGGAAAATAAATAAAATATTCGTATTTAAAGGGAAGACAAATGTATAAAATAATGTTATTGAAATTTACTGAATAATATATTTCATTGTGCTTATATTCATTATAATCATACTTCATTGTAATCATACTGCTGAAAAAAGACCGATCTTAATTTTTTAACTTTATTTTTGGACAATTTCGAAACATGACTAGTAAGTACAGATGTGCTAGAAGAAAATATATGTGTGGATCTGATAAATTAAAAAAAATATAGAAAAAAATTGCTGAAAACGAGAGGAACTCCTTTGCAAAATTTTTTAAAACCGAAAATGTGCTATAAACTTAAGAAACACATAATTAATAGTTGTTGAAAAATCAAAGTCGCGGAAATCAAATTGGGCCGAATGACATCCTCGAAAGCAGTCCTATAAAGTCAGTTTTCGTCTTAATAAAGAGGAAAGCCATTATAAGGAAACAGAAAAAAAAGGAAATATAATAATGAAGCAGAGGGAATCCTATAGACGGTGGATTTTTTTTTGTCTGTGCCGAATAAAGAACTAGATGAATCAGTCCGAGGTGCCAGCGTCAACAGGATAATCAGAGTTGAAAACGAAATGTCGATATCAATGATCCTGGTACGGTTACTCTCATCAAAATACAAAGATGCCACATTGTGGCAATCTTGAAATACCACTTCTATGTGTTTAACTGGACTAAATGACTGATTTCCATTCAAGTTTGCGATTACAAAGTCATGAAAAATCAGAATATTATTTACAATTCAAAAAGAATTTCAAACTGGGAAACACTATGACAAAAAATGTGAAAAAATAACTATAACAGAAACACACTGTGTAAAATGTGTTTATGGACGAATGGTGACTTCAATTTTATATTTATCAGAGCAGCCTATTAGAAAAAGAGTAATTATAATTGGGGAACTGTGTAGACGGTGGTACTATAACTGGAGTTACCATACGTCCGGAATAATGTCCAGATTTACACCAGTGAATGTGGAGAGAGAAAAATTTGGTTGTAATAGAGAGCGTTTTCACAAAAGAAAACGTCATTCTGCCAAAGAAAGAAAATTCATTGTTTGCATCCATAGCTGATGAAAAAGTGGATCATTCTCCTTATCCGTGCACCAGTTCAAGCTGAAAATAAGAGTTTGGGCTGTTTTTTTCAAATTCTGTTTTTCATTAATGCAATTTTGAATTACCGAATATTAATAAAAATTGTATATTCTTTTCATTCTGACGTCTTATTTTCCCCCTTTCCTTAAACTGTGTGCTAGTGTTATGAAAGAAGGTGGTCGGCAGGCAGCTTTTAGAATTTTATACTATACTTTTATCCCCTCCCCCCGACGTATCCGGGTTTCAACCAAAAAAATAGGTAACCCTAGCTATAACGGATCTAATATGAGAGATTTTACATAAAAGTGGCAAAAATGCTTATCCTGTAAAGAAATCCAAAGCGCAGTATATGCTCTGCAGAAGTCATAATTTGAATTTTATGATTAGAGACATTTCAAAATCATTTTCTCTATAAATTGATTTTTTGCGACTTAAGAAGGCATATAAAATATTTTTGAAAATTCTGTAATGTGCTGGCATATATTAGAAAAGCCTCTCGGATATCTTCTCCAAAATCACTGTCAGAAATAGCTTGGGAATGTTGCGTCGAAAGTGTGAAATCTGTGTGACATCAAGTATCACAATTTCTCTAGTTTCGAATGTCCTTTATGAATGTACTATTGACATGAAAAGGAAATCCTAAATACAATCAATCAAAATTAAACTCTATTTGAATTTTTATTAAGTTTTGTTATTATGTATGACATACCGAATGAGTAAATATTGCGAGCCAGATATTTCAAAATTCTGACATAGATATCGGTATACAAATTAACATTAAGACCGCCTCTAAAAATTTTTAGAAAAGTATCATGCATCGGGATTCATATCTTCTTTTAATAACTGCAAAGGAAATAATGGAAGAGTTAGTCAAAGATGATACGTGGATGTAAAAATAAAAGAACTTATTGAAAAACAACAACACAGTTTTTATTTTAAGTTACAGATCAGCTATTTCATCTGTCAAAGAAAATTTCCGAATTCAATATTTTCTAGTCATAATTTATGGCAAAATTTCGTTCTTTTAAGAAGAGATTCGGAATTTATCATGAATATGATACATCATATGAATTTTTATATAATATGTATAATATTCACAAACTGTCTAAAAAAAACAGAGATTTAAATACGACTTTGCAATACAAAATAAATTGCATTGATTTATTTAACGAAATGAAAATTTGTCGTTGAGTTTTGCATAACAGGGTCACAATATTATAATATTTGTTTAAAAAATAATTTATCTGAACTGTATTCAAATTCAAATAACATTTTTTTTATTATTTTTATGAAGTTAACATTTAATCACCTTCGAAATCGTTCATAAATCAAATAATTCAATTATTTATCATTTTCGCGTATTCCTTAAGTCCTTAATATACCAATTTGTACAATGTAATAAATAGAAACAAGTAATCCATTATTATTTTGTTTCACGACCCGAAAATCAACTTTGCACCTGGCCCCGCTTTTGCTCGGATCGGCCCTCTCTGTATCAAATTTTAAGCGAAACTCATCATCGGTAAGTTTGTCAGTTCGTGCCTATGTGTACATGATAACTCAAAAATGACATGCCTGACATATAATACGGATAGAATTTATCATATTTTTATCGTTGGAACTGTAGATCCATATAAAATGTTTGACCCAATCAGCCAACGAAAAAAGGGCCCAAATACATCTCGATTACGAAGCTAAACAAAAAGGTTCCATATAGTGTAAGCATACGGTAAAGTTGAAAGAACACATTTGCTCAAAATTTGAACCTGGGGATTTTGATGAATTTTCACGTCTTGGATTTCCTTAATCTGATAAAAACATAAAATTATATTTTTTTTATCAAAATTATGTGTATGTGAAGACGATAACTTAAAAACACAAGCTAAATGAAAGAAACTTATGTAGTTCTTGCGCCCAAATTGTTAATGTGTATAAAATTTGGACGTTTGAGTTGAGTTTCGTAATCGAGTATGTATTTTGGAACATTTTCCGTTGATCGATTGGATCGATATTTATGTCGAATGAAAAAATAGACATTTTTAATGATTGCGGTTATTTACATGCACGTTGTCATTTCGTGTAGTGAAAATATTCTGTGCTTTTTTTAAATTGCTACTCATGTCCAAGGATAAATTAAACAACCTCATTTATCCACAAGTTGCCGTGGCCATAATTAAAAATATTTTTAAAAAACGTTGAAAGCATTTATATCAAAATGGTGCACTTGAACCGACAATTTTTTGAATTTTATAATGGGAAAAAGTTATTTTCCTCAGTTGCTATGCTTCAAAATTGTAAGGAAAAATGTTTAGAAAACAAAAAGCAACTGTACAAACAATTAGTGGAAGATGTAAATTTAGATATAACTGGAATTAGAGTGGAAGATGTAGAATAGAGATTCCGATGCCACATAAGTAGAGGTCTCAATATTTCTGCTTCTAGGTGTTTGTGCATTCAATTATATGTGAATTGGAAGACTTTGCATTATTTCTTTTAAATTTTGACGTAGACTTACGTCTCTCCATAGTGGTCTAATGGTGTGTCGGGAAAAAAAAAATTATGACGCTTTTCGCGCTCAAGTTAACCGCTTATATCTCTGCAACCAAATAACATAGAGAGTTGGTTTTAGTTTCATTTAACAGAGAAAGGTGGACACTGAAGATTGCAAAAAGAATTTTAGAATTTAGAATAACGGTTTAATCACAGTCGAGCTGCAAAGTTCGTAAAAATTATGAAAACGTTTGGTGACGTCACAGGATCCGTTACTCGCACGTAGACTATCCAAGTACATAAGGCAATTCATTCAACGATCATACGTTCACGTGAAATATTACTCAAGAATTGTTGAATTATGACGCTTATCATGCTTAAGTTAAACGCTTATAGCTCCGCAACCAAATAACATAGAGAATTTGTTTTAGTTTCATTTAACAGAGAAAGGTAGACATTAAAGATTGCAAAAATAATTTTAGAATTTGGAATTACTGTTTAGTCACAGTCGAGTTGCAAAGTTAGTGAAAATCACGAAGAATTTTACATAGATAGAGTCACATAGTCACAATAGACTAATAGTCATTAAAGACTATCGAGTTAATAGTCCCCTCAATCCCAGAGGCCGTTTCGCAGAGACAGCTTACCGTCGAATTTTCTTTTGATTTGTTTTTCTGCATATATTTTGTAAGAATGCTCTTCACAGTTCTTTTACTTTATATTTGTGATATAAAATTCTTAGATTATAAAATAAACTATTTGACATGAAGCCTAAATAACAATCACCACTGGAAAGTGAACAATCGGAAATTGTTCTTCCGATGTAATAGTTTCTGCTGCAAGTGTTTCGCAACATTTGAATAGCTTTTGTACAGCAAAAAACACCTATATTTTCTGTCACTAAAATAAGTTAATAAAATTTCTATGTGTATTTTATTGAAGCCAATCTAGAACGTTAGTTTCCATAATACCCCGGCAAAATTATTTTTGATCGCAGGTTATAAGTCACATCCTTATGAGGAAGTATAAGAAAAGTTGAGGGAAGTTGAAAGTTGATACTGAGTTATAACATGTTGAATAACATCTTCAACATGTTAAAAAAATACCAAGTGATGCGTTTACTTCTACTTGATAGAAATAAAATCGATCAATTGTTGATTGTTCTATGAATTAAACTTAACGTAATGGATGCGATCAGTGGCGAATCTAGGATTCGGGTCTGGGGGAGGGGGGTGAGGCCATAAAAATTTTGTATCGTCATGATGAATGTCAAACTGCAAGGCTAAAGTAAACTAAAACTCTTTAACTTTACAGATTTTACTCACCTGACAATAAGAATCATAAAAAAACAATGCAATATTTTCAATAATTTAATAAAAATTACAATGAAATAACTAGCTAAAAAATGTCTTCGACCGTGTCAAAGCTACAAGTACAAGTGGAATGACTATATAGAAGTAGGAAAATTTTCGAGCCTGTCAAGCCAGAAAGTAATGTTGAAACTTTTTTATTATTTTTTTAAAAGAGGTAAATAAAGAAAAACAGGTTGTAATGATGTTAAATAAAATCAAGAATTCTGGTTTGGCTCTGGGTGGATGGGCTGTAGTCCGATAGCCCCCCCCTCCTTGTTTCGCCACTGGATGCGATCTCTTTACTTCCGTATTTTCTGTCACTAGTTTTCTGTAAGAGGAGTTAAAGAACTAAAAATAATTATTAAGTTTTAATGATTGTATTTAAGTTTCAGAATTCAACCTTAGCTTTGCAAATCTAGTAACAACTGACAGTTTTATTTCAAGAAATGAAACAGTTTAATTAATGACATTTCATCATCATCATTTAACTTGTAACAAGCTGTTTCGAACTCGAAGTCAAAACACGTTACTTTCACCAAACAAAATTTCCATTAACGCACAACTCACAGAATTTAAACGCTAAATCATTCAATAAACTTTGCATCTTTGAAATTACTATTTAGAACAATTGACGTAAATCACTTTGAATTATACGTTGCTTAATTTATGTATTCGTAACTTAGAATGCGTTCTGTTTCGCGCGCATGAATTATTCGCTTAAATCATTTCTGTGCAATCAATTTCGAAGGGGATTTGATTAGAGTTACGGATGCAGTGATAGTCGCTGCTCAGACGATTCTCGACGTCGAGGCGTTGTTTATTTAGCGCAGAGGTCGCATTCGCCGAATCGTTTGAAATGAGAAAATAATTCAGTTTGCGTACAATTATTATGAACCAAGCAGTGGGATTTCCATTAGAATGCGAGTTTCGAATAGTTTTCGTGAAACGAGTGTTGTGTTGAATATGAAGTTGCGATTTTTAAGTTGATTTGACTATTTTAAAATAGATGTGTGTCTGCCTAACCTTAAATCAGCGAATATTATATTAGCAACTTTACGAGTTATCGTATTAATGTAGGGATTTTAAGAGCATATTGACAAAAGATTCTAGCAAATTTGTAGAATTAATTAAAATTTATTTTCAATGATACACTTTGCTTAAAAAAATTATATATGTTCCCGCAGCTTCAAAAATTATAGTCGCTGTTAGTGACTGCTCGTGTTGATATATAAGATAACAATTTTTATAGATACAAATTACCAAGATTATATAAATACCAATTTTTCTTACAGCGAACAGCAGACAGTTTTCACCTTCTCGTATGCGAAATATACATATTTAAAGTATTGCAAGCGTCAAAAAATTCGATCGCGAGATGATGACGAATCTTCACGTTTTAACCTTCCCTGAATCCGAAAAAAAAAAAAAATTGGAATTATGTATGTCCGTCTGCAATGACCATAACTTAAAAATATAACAAGTTAAATGGATGAATTTTAATATGTAAAGAGACATTTTCCTAAAATTATTTTTGCATAAAATATATTTGTCTACCTTGACCACTTTTATAACATTTTTTTCAAAGTATGATACAAGTGTTTCCATTGAAATCGTTCCTTTTGAAGTGCTCACCTGTCTCAACCACGAAGCCCTTCTAATTTTCAAAAGCAAATCGTGAATACGACTATCCTTATTTCGAAGATTTTCCACCCGATATTTAAGTAAAAGACATCACATCGTTCAATTCGAATGTCACATGGGTGAATTTCCAACAAAATAAGGAAAAAAGAAATGAAAGACAGGACAAGATTATTTTCTAAGATTTTAATGCTCCGCCACACCTTGCAAGTTTCTTTTGTTAAAAGTCATTCATCAAAAAAGATACGTCGATAATTTCCTAAAATACAATTCAGATAATTACAATGAAGAATTTTGATCTATTTAGAGGTAAAGCTGTTTTTTTTAAACAGTGTTTTATTGAAGATAAATATTTTTTAAAGCACTGCTCGTTACTGTTCTGACAAGCCGCCACTGTTTCTCCGTCATGTATCCCAGATTTTGCTCCTTCAGATAGCCTTTTGTTTCGACACATATGGAGAGGCCTTTTTGGAGAGAGTTCAATTCTTGAGGATACCAAAAATTGGCTTGGTGATTGAACTGTTTCAAAACTCCCAGACATCATACTTCAAGGAATCAGTTCGTTCCAGACAGATGGGGCAATATTGCGACTGTTGATGGAAGATACTTTGAATAAAACTTTTATTTCATCTTAAAGTGAAGCAAACGTCTTTTATTTACACGAGAAAGGGCGAAGTCCAATTTATATACTCAGTATTAACTTCGATAGTCTCTTTCTGTTTCTTGGATTTTGAGAAATTGGTAAAATATCATTTCCTACTTGCATAAGATTTATTTAATCAACTTCTTGCTGATATTACTTATTCAATTCCTACTATTAGTTCACACTCTCCCTATATATATTTATTTATATATCTTGTTCAAATTTTCAATCGTTAATAAAATACTTTTTATTCAACCACTCAAGTTCAAATACATTTTTTAAATCTTTTAGTGGATGACAATTGATGTTAATACAGTTTTTTCAAATATTAATTCATTAATTAAATTTTTAATCAGATAAGATGCTAGACTTGGCGGCAAACTTGGCGACAAATTTGGCGACTTTGGCGACAAAGCGAATTTTCAAGATTCAATCGTTAATAAAATACTGTTTATTCATCCACTCAAGTTCAAATACATTTTTTTAAACTTGTAGTGGATGACACTTGATGTTAATACAGTTTTTTCAAATATTAATTCATTAATTAAATTTAATTAATTAATTTTAGTTTTATATGGGAGAAAAAAATTTCTAAAATAAAATTTTTCTTTGTTGACCCTAAGTAGGAATTGACTTTAAAAAATTTCTTTTTATATTACTTGTTTTTCTTTTAGGAAAAAAGTTTGTATATGAAAAATTAGGATTTTACCTGAAGTTTATTAGGAATTTCAACGTGCACCTTCAAGGGACGGAACTTCTTTAATTGAAATTTAATTATGAAAAAAATTTAACTAAAAACTGTTTTTAAAAGCACACATTTATTAGCGTAAGAAGCAGTATTTTTTTTTACTATTTTCCATTTTTTAATCTTGAGATAAATTTTTGTCAAACTCACTACCAGGTGGCGCCACGGCCACAAAAACAAATTAAATTAATTATTAGTCGATAATTAAGTTCTGAAAACATTAAAACAGTATATTGTCGCTGGAAAACACACAAGTGTACAAAATTTCAAAACTCTAGCATACCAAGAATTGAGTGAAAAGACGGTTACAAAATTCAATTTCAAAAACATGGAACAAGTCAAGTTAAATAAAAGTGTTTAAAATTGTGTACGATTCTGAATTTAAATATGCCAGCGGGTGTGTTCTCTCCTCGATTTTCTCGTATACTTAAGCAACACGGAGCGTTTTGCGTTTAGTTAAGAGAAACGAGAATGCATTTTTAGACATCTTCTCTTTGAATGATTGAATCTGAAATTCGATACATAGCTACAATTTTGGTACCAAGACCACTTGCCAAATTTCATCGATCTGGCTTGTTGCCATTTTCATTTATCGTGTTCACATGTATACGAACTGGCAGATATCAGTGGTGTAGTCGCAAAATAAGCAGTGTCGGAACGCTCTAACATGGGTGACAAAAATCGCACTGTTTTAAGGACGTTTTTGCAATTTTTTTCTTATTTATATCTCATAAAAAAAAGCAGTGCCGGTGCGTTCCGACTCCCTTTGCAGACATACAGACTTCCCTTAGACGGATTTCGCCCAAAATATGATAGAAATCTACAATTTTAGTTTAAAAACTGCAAACCAAATATCATTCACCATTACCTATCCATTTTGGAGCTACCATGTTCACAGACAGGCAAACTAAATCCAAAAATGTTTTTTTCGGACTCAAGGAGATCTAGAATCCAGAGATTCATCAAAATTTCGAGATCGAATTTTTTGACCACTGCAATACTTTATATACGAGACAGGAAACAGACAGGCCTCTCGATTCTACTACATTTTGATACAACGAGACCTCAGAAGAATATTTCCCCGCGTTTACCTGTATCGATGTCGTCTTCCGGCCTGTCCTCGTAATTTTCCGGACTACTCTGGCGAAAGCGCGCGTCGTCCGCTGATAATTACCGAGCGGCGGAATCGAATGAAAGGCCGTAAGAATGGTAAATGATGATGACACCGCGATGCCGGAGGAGCATTAGTTATGCAAATCTCGATCATTAATATAAATAATAGTCACTCCGTGCACTCGGTCGGTCGGGGGAGGGGGCGTGCGTCGAACTTTTCCCCGCGCGCATCTTCCGTTCCTTGCTCCTCATCCTCCCGGCCTCCCCCCAGTCCAGGTGAGGATGCGACCATTGAGATTCCGTTATTTGTAGGTCGCCTTCTGGGATCCCGTATTCTAGGATTTTCAGACGGGGCATATGTATGAAAATATTGCTTGAATGTATGTTATTTTATTTAAAAGCAAAGAAAAGCACACTACAGAGAAAAACTCCAGTCACAGAGTGCAGGCACGAAATGAATAATAAGCACACAAAGAGCTAAAGCTGTAATCGGTGAATCTTAAAGATATAAAAAAAGTATTAGAAAATTAAAAGTTGTTTACAGAGAATATAAAAGTTAAAAACACTAAACCATGAAAAATTTTACTAACCCATAAATAATTTAAAACGAACACACGCAGTCACAAAAACATTAAAAGAGACTAGGATTCTGAAAGTTGTATACTGTCAAATTAATACCATAAAACATATTAAAGATTTAAAAAAAATTGAAACATTAAACCCAAAAACCATTTTAAAAAAAGGATTTAAAAGTAAAATACACACAAATAAAAAATCCTTAAACACACACTAGGAAATTAAAAGATTAAAGTAGAAAAGGCACTTTACAGGTAAGAATCCAATTGCCGAATGTAAAAACTGAACACAGATGTATATATTAAATTAAAAAACGATGCAGAATTTATAAAAAAATGAATACATTGGAGCACGGAAAAATTAAAACGCATAAAAACTTATTTAACATTAAAATTAAATACAGCCGAATATAAAAAGGTAAAAGAAAACACATCATGAATGTCAAAGTTGTAAACAATTCAATTTAAAAACCTCAAGAGACATATGAAAAACATCGAGTTCATCAGAGAACTTATTAAGAATTCTATAAAATTCGTACAAAGAGAACTTGTTCACATAATTAAATCTCGAAAATGCATTTTGAAATAAATTTTAGATCTGGCAGGCACAGCAGAACGTATGGAACTCAGTATATCATTGCAATCGATCAAACCATTTATGGTTTTGTAAAAGAAGAGAACACAAAAAAGATCACG
>BGPR01000079.1:1238449-1273436 GCA_013235015.1 Araneus ventricosus
TTTTTCTTTCCCCATATACTCTTTTTGATATGAAGATAAATTTAATTAAAGCTATTTAACTTAGGGATGGGAAAAATCTACCGGTTTTAACCGAAAACCGTTTTTTTTTGCTTCGGTTAACCTGTTTTTTCGGTTATTTTTTTTGTCCCGATTATAACCAGTTATTTTTTTTCAATCCAATAACCGGGTAAAAAAATCGGCAAAATGAGCTATTGGAAGATAGGATGGATTTTAGGTTCGATTGGATTAAAATTTACCAAGTTATGAAGATTTGAATTTCATCATCTGCATAGACGGTGGAGACAATATGATCGCTGGGGAGAGGAAGTTGTTTGGGGAGGATAAGAACATTTATTGTTTTGCCGATCTTCTAAATTTAATAGTCACAGATGGCCTAAAAGACAGTAATAATGGAATTTTAAAAGGCTTTAGAAGTAAAATAAAAGTTATTGTGACATATGCAAGACATGGAAATGTATTTATAGAGCAGAGCTGAGAGAGGAGGGGCTCAATTTGGTTCAATCAGTACTAACAAGGTGAAATCCCACCTACTACATGTCGAACAGATGCGTAAAACGGGCACCATTGATTGCTCAAATCTTAGCAAATCCCACCATCAAAAATGCAGCAAGGATTATTTCTGATACAGACATTAAATTCGCCGATGAATTGATTTCCTGTGAGAACAATGTTAATAAAAAATGTTGTCTAAAACATTTTTTTTATTAACCCCCCTCCGAAAACCGGTTATTTCAAAAACCGGTTATTTTGAGCGATTATAACCTCAAGGTTAAACCGGAAGTGAAAAAACCGAAAACCGGTTATTTTTGCAATAACCGTATTCCCTAATTTAACTAGTGATTCTATGAAAACAGTTGACCTCGCGTTCATATATATATATAGTAATTATTATCTTTAGCAGATAAAAAGTCATGACATTAAGTTCTAAAAACAGAACAAAGAATCACATTTGTAAATTTTGAATAAACCTTAATTTTAACCGTAATCTAAATAAAGTAAAACAAACTAATATAAGAAACTTATAGACCAAAGGAACATCATCCAGCCCTGCCTAAGCATCCGGGTAACAACTGAATGACCGGCCGCCGCAACAGATAGTCAGGCACTGTGGTTCCTGCATAATAGCCCCCATTACGAGCGGCTCATGCAGCAACCCCCCGTTTCACCGGGGTACGACCCGTCATCGGAAGTGGTCCCAAAGAGCCACATCACTATTATTGTGCCATCGGGTTGACGAGAGCCTGCTTACTTATACGGCAGCCTCTCATCCGCGAACACGCGGTGTCCCCGCGATGAGGTAAGAAACGTATAAATGAACTTAAAAATATAATGACATTATGACATTAAATATATTAAAAATTGTGCATAGAATTAAATAAAAAAGACTTGAAAAATGCAATTCTAATTTTTGAAATCTAACAATTAAACGGTCTTCATCGCAAATTTTAAGGGTTTAACCATTTTTTCAGTAAAATTAATTTTAACAATATGTCCATCATTTATTGACTGAGCGAAGCTAGTTCCTGTTTTAACTCGACCTTTCGGCATTTCCTCTGTTTGTGTATGAGTTCGTTTCTCGCGCAGTCAAGACCAAACTATAATTCGATTTTCCTCGATTTTTTTTTACTTTTACTCTTATTATAATTTTAATGATGTAATGAAATCACAGGTATAGGGAATTTCTAAAAAAGTCTTTGGAGTTGCTAGTTGCTGTTTTAAACCTTCTCTACATTGGGCAATGAACATGAATTTTTTTATTTCGAAATTTAGCTGTTTGAATGAGATCCAGTGTGCATTTTATTCGCTTGTAAAAGCGGATATACCTAACCAAAATCTTACTTGTTTTTATAAACAATCTTTTTTCGGTCCCAAACATTTTTACAACGTCATTTCCAAACGAAAAAATTTTCGCAACTGATACTATACATAAAAAAAGCGATAGTATTCCACCCTCGACCTTCTCTGACATTTCCGCATAAGAGAGTTAGTTATAACGTAAGTTACCGTGTTCACAAGCATACGAAGAGACAGACATAATACAAACATAATTTCAAAAAAAATTTTTTTTTTTCGAAAACGATGAAATTCGTCTGAACATCGAGATCGAATTCTTTGAGGATTACAATTCTTTCTTTATTATGCTACCTTTACCAGAAAGTAAATAAATAAATGCATATTCAAACCTCTAATTCGAAACACGTAGCATGATAATGTTTTAGGGTTGATTTTACATTCAAATCCACCAATTTCCAGAACGAATATCAGCCTACAAACATGATCATGTTAAAAAGACAGATTCTCGTACCAAGCGATTACACGATGATAGCCGTTTAAATAAAATCCAAAAATTTTCGAATAATATCGAAATGATAAATTTATAGAAATCTTGGAAAAAAAATCTAAAATTACCGTTTCTGAAGATAATTTCGCTTTTGGTTTTTAATTTTATGATTTTTTTGTTTACCAACGCTAATTTCAGAGACTATTTTCCGAAAAAACATATTTATGCTACAAAAAAAAATTAAAAAAAAAATCGAATCTAGTCCTAAACATCACAACATAATAATATTTCAGGTTTGATTTTCTTTTGTCTTTAGACTATTTTTAAAAAAGTTATTCTTAGTTATATAGCAACGGTAGCATATAAAAATATATATATAATATAATCGCAACATGTTTCTGTTTAAATGTAGTAACTAAAATAATGAAAAATATAGTTATAAAATATACTTAGAAATATTTTTAAAAATTTATTAAAATAAGAGTAAAAATGTATTGAAATAAAATTTATATTAATGAAAAGCTAATTTGTTTTGCATTTTAAATTGGAATAAAAAAATGTTTTTATTCGATAATATGATCCGAAGTTATTGGAGGAAAAAGTCAAAATTTTGATTAATTTTTAATTAAAAATCTAATTAAGATTTTTAAAAACCCTTTATTAGTGAGCACCTGCTAACCAAAAAGCAACTATCTGCCAAATTTGGTAGGTATTTTGGTTTCTATGTCGTACGACCTCCTTGTAGAACATTTTGCATCATGCATGTTACATATCATCCATGTCACATGACGGATTTTTCAGATAACAAATATTATCATCATAAAAAAAATATCTACGTTGGGGGGGGGGAAGGCAGTTTTATTGCTTTACAGTTTCTTTATTTCCAGATTTTTTTACATTTTTTCAATTAGCATAGAAGGCAAACGAAGGAGCGAGGTATTTTTACTAGTCGGCGTGGCAAATAAGCAAGTACAATAACTAAAAATTCTACACTATTTCCCATGGTCGTGAGTGAAATAAGCGCATGAGAAACATCTTCTTGATAAATGTTGTTTTGTTTTTGTGTGTGTTTTGTTCTTTTTAATGTAAGTTTTCGGTTTATATTTCTTGATCTCAGAGTGGGCTTGTTTGGTAATTAAATTAGTCTTTTTATTTTTATCAAACAAATCATAATGTAAACCCGTAAATACCACCCATGTTCTAGGGATGTTTATAAGCCATTCGATGATAAGTAAATTCTGCTCGGGGAGGGATGGATGCCTTCTGCTCTTCCCCAGGGCTGGAATCTTGGTTCTCCCCCCGGCGCCCTCTAAGGTCTTACACCCTCTCGGATAAGCGGGTCGTCGTGGAATAGGTTAAGGTTCATGATAAATTTGACACTTCCTTCTTCACTCCATAAAAGAAATGAAGAAAATAGAATATATATTTTGGGAAAGTAACTTTTCCGATGATAGATTTGGCTCACAAATTGTTACTGCTCTACAGTTTTTATGAAAAAACCACATGCTGAATTGCAGCCATTCAGATTTTTGAGTTACCGTGTTCACAAACACACGAAGAGACAGATATAATACAAACACAATTCCAAAAAAGTTTTTTTCGGAAGCGATGAAATTCATCCGAACCTAAAGATCGAATTTTTTAAGGATTACAATTCCTTTACCATGGCATCTTCCAATTCAAAGAACACAAACTAAACAGCAAGATAAATTTTCTGAAACCTTCTAACAATTCCAAGAATAAAAGTCTCCTAGATTAAAGCGCATGCAGGCAATATAGGCAATGAGATAGCAGACCAATTGGCAAAAGACGCAACGCAACATGGGCAACCCTATTCACTTACTAAGCTTCCTAAACCGCACATAAAAGGCCTCCTCCGGAAGAGCATGCTCTAGGAGTGGCAAACCTCATGGAAGAATGGCTATACAAGTAGGAAAATCTATAACATCATGCCCTCAGTTAGTCTCCGTCCCACTAGGGGGATGTTATCTTCTTCTCTCAACATGGGCCTTTCCCTGCCTACCTCTAAAGGTTTCACTTCTCTGACAGCGATTATTGCAGTTGTGGTGGAATTGGCACGACACTTCACTATGCCACGGAGTGTATTCTCACAGTATCTTGGCATATGAGGAAACTAGTGCCAAACTTCGAACAAGAATGGCTGAAAAGAATCGCCAATAACCTCGTCTCCTGGCAAAAAATTCGTAGGATTGTCAAATTCATAAGCGGAAACAGAGATCTTTTCCGGCCTCCTTAGCCTTAAATCTTCCAGGGAGCTGAACCAACAAGCTCCAACTTACCGGACATTCCTCCTCCCCCCTTCAAAAAAGAACGGTAAAAAAATATCTGAAGAAAAGACTATTACGAACTAATAGCGTAAAAGTGAAAATGCCTGTACTGCACATAGTGAGTGTATCCCATCAAACCGTTCAGTGACCGGTCTGGTCACGGGTGCGGGGGTAAGAGACAGCTTTCTGTTCTGTACGCATACTTTGCTTACTAGAAAGTATAGAAAAAAATGGATATTCGAACCTCCGAAACACGTAGCATGATAGGTAACATGAGGGTTGATTTTACATGCAAATCCATCAATTTCCAGAAAGAACGTCAGCCTAGAAATATTATCATGTTAAAAAGACAGATTTTCGCACTAAGCGATTACACGATGAAAGCTGTTTAAATAAAATCCAAAAACATTCGAAAAATATCGAAATGAATAAATAAGCATGAAATAGAACTTTCTGGAAATTTTGAGAAAAATAAACTTAGATCTTGTAAAGAAACATTGAATAAAAGTAATAAAGCAGGAAAAGCGATCCAAATAGCATGCAGTATTATATTCACTAATTCAGTTTGTTAGATATTAGCAACCAATGCATTTTGTGCGTAACGATTTTTACATCATGCAATTTTCAGAAAGATTACCAGCCCCCAAACATTATCACATTAAGAAAATCTCAACTAAAAGGAAGCATTGTTGATAGCAGTTTAAACAATATTAATATATCTTTTATTATAATTTTTGTTAAAATTGCAGAGCGAGGTAGCAGTTCATGGTGATATTAATAAGGAGATAAAACTTTAAAAAAGCTACATCAATTTATTAAAACATTTAAAAATAGAATCGAACTCAAGTTTAGTTACATAAAAGAAAACATTATGAAGCACAACTCAGATCTATCGGTGTGTCATCTGAAGAGATTAACATACATAACTCCAATTCAGATATATATACTTACACAGCTAATTTGCATAAGCTTAAATCATCTTTTAGAATGACATCACGGTATGAGCGAACCAATCATGAATTGAGTTGTAAGTCAACTGCTCTGGTTTGCAACTCATCTTGACAGATTGGTTAAGTGGGCGTTCTTCTGTTTACATTTCTGCCGGATTAAAACCTTTAAGGCAGTATAATCAAAAAGGACAGTATGAATTGTGAAGAAGAAATCAAAGTTTCATCTAACAATTCTACCGCATTCCTTTAGTAAATTTGAAAGAAATCTGCCATGGCTAGATGATTATACTGGTGAAAAACTTAACAGAAGCAAATCCCTTACATGTTGTAGCTAGTTAGCAATTAAGCAACGGTGCCTATGAAAAGGTTCGCAAAACATCCATTCCAAACTGATCCATTCAGCCTGATACAGTCTATTCTTATAGGTTAAAATTACCATCTGCAAACAAGGACTTTGGAATTTATGAGAACTTTTAAAATTTAAAGAAAGCATTAATCTAAAAAGCAGGTATAAATATAACGCATGAAAGTGCAGGTAACGATGCATTGGTAAACATTCGTTCAAAGCTACTTTTTAACAAAATTTATAGGTTAAAATAACTATCTGCAAAGAACGACTTTGAAATTTATGATAACTTTTAAAATTTAACGAAAACATTACTCTAAAAAGTAAGTATAAATATAACGCATGAAAGTGCAGATAATGATGCCTTGGTCAACATTCGTTCAAAGCTACTTTTCAACTAAATCTGGACAAAAGAGTGCAAGATTTGTGACCCCCGTTTTCTCCCAAGTTAGCCTTTTGAGGCAGAAACCATTCAAAAGCCGCCACTGCCACATTATGTTCCTTGTGACCACATGATTTATTTTGAGTCCTGACCAGCCCATTTGTCGAATCCACAACCAAATAAAAAAATAACAACAATTTCAGGTCAAACTATTTCTTTTATAGATTTTACGCCAAAAGGTACGCTTTTTATAGATAGAAGTCCGTCTTTTACAATGGGGGATGCAGAAAAAGAGAAAAACTTGGGCAACTAGTGGCCAACAAAACATTACTTATATCTGAGGCAGAACTAGAAACACCGGCCGATCCACAGGGTGGGTGAGAGGAATCGTCTGAACATCAAAAGATATAGTGGAAAAGTAGGTCTCTTTTTTTGTGGTATCATTTTTTTCTCCCTTTCTTTTCTTTTGTATGAGGTGTGGGTGTAGGTTTGGGGTGGTCGAAAAAGGGGGTACAAAAAGAAGGGTCGGTTGATCGACGTTCGCATTAAGGACCCTTTTCAGGTGACCCAGCCACGTGCCAGCTTCACACGGTCGCGTGGTCTAGACCCCCTTCCCCCTCCTTCCAAAGAGTTTTTGTTTGTTTGTACATTTTTTCCCCTCATATGGTCGAGCTTTTTTCGCTTTCGCTCACATAGAACTGTTTGCCGACAGTAGTTTTTTGAAATGACCTTTCCGCTAAAGGGCCCGATATAAAATTGAGGGTGGTTTGACGTAGGTCAGGATAATTGTGGTGAATTCAATATGGGTTTTGAATTCGTCTTCAAAATTTCCATGAATTTATTACCAAAAATAATATAATTGCATCCAATTTATTAATTTAATGAATCATTGTTAAGTTTGTATTAAAAAATATATCGGTATTTTCTGTCCCATATAAATTGCATCGCATGTATTTGATACATTTATAAAACAACTAATGTTAAAAGGGTCTGATGATACAAGATTCAAATTTACTCGTTTATTGAACCAAATTTAAAATGTTTAAATCGTACAAAACGCGTTAAAGTTAACATTAGTATAGGTTCTTTTGTCAACCAGCTTTACAATAATTCAGTACATTTATAAATTTAATAACTGCATCGAATATTTATGAAATGAAAATGGACTTTTTTTATAAATAAGCACCATGAATCAATTTATAATTAATCAATTAAACATAATCAATGAAATATATAAACATTATGAACAATTAAACATTTTAAATGAAAGTTAACCATCAATTTAACAATCTTTATTCGCTACAACAGAGTTTTTATAAAATTCTTATCGTTAGATTCATAAAAACTACTCTGTTATGTTTAAAATATTGAATAAGTTTTCTTTTGTAGGTTTATTACGAAACGATCTATGATGCTTGTCTACTACTTTGATTTAATGACAATTTCTCATATAATTGATCTGTTAAGGTAGATAATATATTAAAAATACTTTTTTGCATGCAGTATTCTTACTTACAGTACTAATGGAAAGTGTGAAAAATGAAATTGAAGAATCGTGGCTTGTTCCAGCTGTTCAAATAAAAATATTTTAATTTTACATTTTTATTTCATTATTTTTTCACATGACTCCGTTTATTGCATTCATTACAAATCATATTTTGCCCCATTTCATCCCCCCCTTTCATCCGTAATTAAAAATTCAAAACATTATATATTTTTTGCTAAGCAGCAGCAAAAATTTCAAATGGAAACAATTACTGATTTAAACTATATCCCTTAATTATACAGTTTTAGTTTAGTTGTAATAAAGTTTCGAAGCAACACGAGGCTATTTTAGGATGAACCGCGTAACTTCGAACCGTAGTCAGATGACGAGGGCGATACCTGAGCCAGCATCCTCTTTCAAACATCCGCATCACACCACAGAAGCAGGACACTTAATGTCAACTGATTTAACTTGCACCAAGCCCGCCAACACGATTTTTCTTTTTTTCTTTAGTGGAATCAGGTTTCGAATAACATTACAGTTAAATTGAAGAGTGCTAATAAGATAAAAATTTCGAGTTGATAACTAATTAGACTAGGATTTACGTATCAAAACAGCAGAAATAATATTTTTTTCCCTTTCAGACTAAAAGCATTTTATAATTATAATGGAATTTTGTTATGGCTTACTATTCATTAAATAAAACATGTAGCAAATGGAAGCTTTGGCAGCTGTCAGTTTGATTCGTCAAAATTTTTAATTTAATGAATCATGTTTGCAGCCGATTCACTAAACTTTGTCATTTAAAATTTTATATCCTTTAAAAATTGAACAAAGTATGCGTTGCCCCTGATAACTTTTCGAATAGACTCTTAATTTGTATTTGGTCGTTTTTGAGTAATCTGTTTTTTTCTGATGTCTTAAACTTGTTGCTGAACCTGCGCTTCATTCATTTTTTAGATGCTTCATTAATTGATTTTGAGAAACACATATTCTGAATTTTAAATTTTATTCGAAGAAAAAAAAATATATAAATCGAATAATCGATATAGAATTTTCACATATCGATTATTCGATATGTGAAAGAAGAGGAGAAAATAAATTTATCTTTATTTGAGTTACGATCATTAGCATATCAATAAAATTGTTCCAAGATTATTTATTTTATTAAATGATGACATTTAAATCAATTTTTAAGACAATTTTGTAGGAGGCTTTAATTTCAGTTTAATTCTAACATTTCTATCGTTAAGACTTTCTTTCCAAAACCAGTTAAGTTTTATTTCACCTCAATTCTTTCAGTTTGTGATCGCTCCATTTTCCGGAAACACTTTATTCCATTCCAAAAAGCGCCATCTAGGGAGAGAGAAAGCAGGAACAAATACAAAAACCAAAGAAACAAGCAATGGTCATTGGCTCATCCACAGATAGACGCTCTCTGCTATATAGATGAAATAGAGCAAAACTAGAGGGAGCATGGACTCGGGGGTGGGTGGAAAAGCAACCTTTCCCCCACCGCGGTAATACACTTTCTCTATTTCTCCGCGAATAAATTGCTTCTGTACCATAACGGATAAAGAATACATTCACACGATGGGCCTAAAAAAGAAATAAAGAACACAGAAAAAGGTGTTGATGCGCCGTAAATAAACAGATAAATAAATAAACTCATGGACATTACCATACACTGAAAGATTCCATTTTTTCACTTATCTACCCAAAATTTTATTCTTTCTTTCTTTATTTCTTTCGAGTATTATTTTTTATAATGTTCAGTTTTGCGTGCGATGCAAACTTAAAACTTTCCTGGTGATGAAACCGTATTTTTCATCACATTTTTGGGTGGTTTCTTCGCCAGGAGACGGAAGTTTCGCCATTTTTATTATTTTAGTTTGTTCCTCTTGATGTATATGGGTGAATTTTCTTTTGGATAAGTAAATAGTGCTCTGCCCTGGGTGTGGAAAAGAAATCTTGATGCGATTTGGAACGAGGTTTAGATTTGTTTCTATTATCTCCACATTTCATATCTGGAACTGCGCTTCTTTTTTACCCTGCTTCTCTCCATATAAGATGAAGAAAAGGAAAATGATGGATACTAGAAGGGAGAAATGTGGTCAAAGTTTGTGGAAATTCAATTTTTCCGATTTCGTTCGTATCGATGAGTTTCTGTGAATTTTCGTGCAAGCTATCCAGTCCTAATTGTGTTTGAAAATATGATGGGGCTGAAGTTCATCCATACCTGTCCTGCAGAAAACCATATATCAGTTGTACTTACGTCATAGCTTTTTTTGTTATAATATCGTTAACAACAGTTTACCTTTTTATAAGCATATTTCGCGTTCACCGTTTTTCTATAATTTTTTAAAGTAATCAACTTTTGTAAGTGCTAGTTCAATGAAAGTTATAAAGGGAACTATGCGTAACAGGAATATTTTGTCTTAATTTAAGCAATTTTGTTCTGGAATTTTGTTAACAATGGCAAATTTCTACTTGAATTAATCTTCTGTTGTCAGCAAATTCTTAAACAACATTTATTTGTTTTAAACTGCTCTTTTTAATTATTTGTAAATTACGTTGTTTTTATTGTGTGCTCTGATTAGATGACCTATGATTAAATACATTTTAATTGAGGTGATATTAAGCAAAGGCTTAACTTTGAGGAGCAAGTTTGTAAGAATCTAGCGACAATCTTTCTAGAGCTTAACTTAAGCTTCTGGCCTTTCTAGAGCCTCACAACAACATGATAAACTTACAAATCAACGAGTTTTATTTTTTAGCTGGCATTTAAAAAGACTAGCAAGTCAAACAAGTGGCAATGTAAAAGTATATGGAGGTATATGGACTAGTTTATATTCGACGCTCGTTTTTTAAACTGTATTATGACAGGTTCCAGCACTTTTGGCCACTGATATTTTGTTATGCAACAAATATTATTTTTGATCATTTACATGCGTCTGCTATTTACAATTACTATATAATGTGATCCTATTTCATATGTTGTATTATATGCTTATAAGTACCTCCAGAAGCTTATTGTTCTAATCTGAAGGTTTCAAAGCTACACAATGGCTATTTTTAGGAAGGACCAGGAAATTTTGAGTCGTTGTTCAATCACGAGAACCCTGAGGTGGTATACCAATTTCCAAACTTCCACACCACATCAGCGATTGGACGCTGGATCTCGACAGATTTAAGCTGCTTATTGTGGCCTATGTAAGCTTGAATATAAAGCCGGCAATTCATCTGCAGCCCATTCTATTCTATTTGTCCCAATACTGGTTTCCCCCCCCATTCAAGTCGAAAAATCAGGCACGTCATTCATTTGAAGCTCCAAAGTGCGATACGACCGGTCTTCTCTCCCCCCTACCACCGGTCTTCTATCCCCCCTATTTCTCCGAACTCAACAGATTTCCGTTTAGGTAGCCTCGTCGCCGGGTCCCATTTTAGTCAAATCGTTTCAACTGCCGCTACCCTCGCATCAGGGTCCCACCTTAGAATCGGAGCTAGAAGTGCTGGAATTTGATTTCGTTGGAAATCCAGGTTTACCCAGCCGCTATGATATTTTCCATAGGTTTTCGACCTTGACGATAGTTTTTTCCTTCTCGTGTTCCAAAATTGGCCTGATTAAGAATTGCAGAAATCTCCCTAATATGGGCCATTCTCAAGAAAAAGGTACAAATAGCTAAAAAAAAAATATTTTACAAAAGTATGCAAAAAATCTTAAAAATTGCATGTATGTTTCTATTTAGGCTTAATAAATAACTTTATATTAGTGGTCAAGTTTTCGATTTTATTTTTCACTTTTAAAATTTTTTACCTGTCTACGAAGAAGACATGATAGTCAACGGAACTTTTACATTTTAAACGAAAGCATAATTGACTAATTATTGGGCAGATTTGGTACAGGTTTATTTCTTATAATTAAACAATAAAATTAGTTATTAAAAACCAGTGCAGCAAAACTTAACATTTTTAAATAAATAGCACTTTTTAAATAATGGCACTGACTGTGCATTAGTTAAATAATATTTACAAACAATTTCAAATAAATGATGCATTTTCCAGGATAGTAATCAATTATATACTAGATTAATGAGTATTATATATTTATTTATTAATAAACAATCTAGTAAGTATCGCATAAAGTTTTTTCTACTCTCTTCACTTCTGAATTTGAGCATCTTTTTACTTTTCGATATTCCCATTTTTTCTAAAAATAAATTTAACTATTAAAATTTTTTTAATACATTATTGAAGCTTTCATATTATTAATATTCTATACGAAATGTTTATCTTAATTCTTTTCGAGAATATAATTTCAATTTTTATTTTAAAAAATACAAAAGAAAATTACTAAATTTTATAAAAAAATCTACCAACGAACTTTTTAATTGATATTATTTTAATTTATCTAACTGTATCATGATTTTTGAGATTTTGTCTCTTTCATTGACAATGCCATCATCTCTGTGTTGATGCTGTGTCTCCGGAGGAGATAAAAACTAAGTTTTGAATTTTTAAGTGCTTTGGTTTCTAAGTGGCTAAAGTGGTGACATGAGCTGCCATTTATGATATTTTTATAAAATACATTTTCTTTGTCCACGAAGGGAGACGTATTTGGCTAGGGACAAAGTATAAAAATTAATTTCTGATTAAAAATAATTAAAAAAGTTTGGTTAGACCTTAACTAGAGACTTAACCCTTTCAAAGGCGGTGGGATGTATACTTCCCACCTAATTCATCAATCTCTAAACGTACAAGGTAGGCTATTTTTTAAAGTTCTCAACAAATTTTTCGATGAAGGGAAATCCTAGACGCTCCAATTTCTTATCTCAAACCGTAACAAAGTGTCTTGACTTTTTAATTAATTATTAATTAATAAAATTAATTAACAAAATTAATGTCATCCAATAAGCTAAATGAATTTCTTTTCTAAAATTAACCTCAACCTCAAAGTTATTTTATTATACAATTACTAGAAAAAAATGGCCCTTGAAAGGGTTCTAGTTAATACTGTAAAAATTTTTAAAAAAATTGCCCGAGTGTTAGTAAAAATTATTTTGAATTTCGTGTGCAGGGAAGTCCACGGAGGGGAACGTTTGTCTTATATTCATTGAAAAATGAGAGTTAAACAGTAAAACTATTTTAGTAGAAACGTATTGAATAGCTTTCTTAAAACTTAAATTATACATACGAACAAAAATATTAGTACATTTGTTGCATTTTCTAATTTTTATCACCCCGGCACTGTGAAAAGCACCTTTTCGTGAGAATGATCCATATTCGTATATTCTATTTAGTGTGGGGGAGTATAATTCAAGAAGTGGTGTATTTTAATTAAGTAATCTACTCCAAATTTCACAGATCCATCTTCTTAATACCTCTTGGGATAACAATTATAGTAAAACCCCGATTAGCCGAACTCGAGGTAACCGAAGCCCGGGTTATCCGAAATAATTCTGAAATCGCAAATCCAAAAAATACTTAGTGTACTGCACAGCAAAGGAATAATCGCGAACCAGCGGGGAGATGAACGCTCGACCTAAAAATGTAATTTTACCTCTAATAAAGAACATGAGTGTAACCTACAAAGAGAGTTTTGAATTCGTTTTACTCTCAAAACATTTCACAATTACATATTGTAATTAGATACAAAATAGTAGTAGATGTTTGTGGCTTAACCGAAAAAATCGTTATCCGGAACGGGCCCCCCCCCCCCTTTAGTTTAGTTAACCGGGATTCGCTTATGAAACAGTTCAAGATATATCTCTTTCAACCCAAGAAAATTAAAGTTCCATTAATTAATTTGTTATCAGCAGATGATGCAAGATTATTTTCGGGCAAGCTCGGTGTCATAAGTTTTATTATACATATTTTTTATTAATGCATTCGTCAATAGTTACGTATATTTGAGAAACAAATCTTTTGAAAAAATAATTGAAAAAAAAACCACTAAAAATAATGCAATAAGCCCACTCATTATTTCTAGTGAATATTCTTTGAGATTAGTGTAATTTTGAATATAACGAGTTATTTTTAATAATGAGGATTCGTTCTGTTGTTTTTCCCCCAAGTCTTTTAAAATCGTAATTTTAGTGGTGTTTGTATTTTAGACTGATTATAAAAACGATCCAAAGATTGATACTGTCAATATTCGCCCTTTTAGATTTTGTTTCGAACTTTCAGGTTCACAAGAACATAAATGTCTGAAAAACTTTACAGATCTTTTCTATTTTATTTTACTTTATTCTGCGTGTAGTAGATGGCAAATCCTTGCTGGAATATTTAGATGTAAGATTTCTAGTTAATAAAAAACAATTGATGTAGAGTTAGTAAGGAAGTCAAATTATGCTTTGAGTTGTATGATTTTTTCCTCTTCTATCACTCGACATGAAAAGTCTACACAGTCTAGTATGCAATATTTGTAACACGACTATAATCGAAATTTTACTAAACAATAAACTTTAACTATTTCAAACTTAATGCTACTAATGCAAATTCATTTAAGAGTATTAATTTTAAAGGTAGTACTAGTATATTACTACATAGTATTGAAAATAATAATGAAATTTTAAATTAAATATTTATCATAAAAGTGAGAAAAATCATACCTTTATTGCATATCTGAGTACTAATTATACAATCTTATATTATCATGCAGGTAGGCAATAAATGAAAAAATCTTTAACCTCGTCTGACGTGCTGATTTTTTGAGAATATTAAGTACAGCATTATGAACCGAATTAAGTTCATTGAATATTTTTTCAATGGTCTGTTGACAAAAGAAATAAGTTCGAAGTTTTTCAGTGGAGTCCATTGCGTCTTTAAAGAAAGGTGGAATAACTTCTTCATCATCGCTTCAATTAGCACCAGACAGTCTGTCTTCTATTAAAATTAGGACCAGAAAATTATTCTTCTATTAATTCATCAATTGAGAATAACTTCGAAGTCATGATATCTTTATCACAGTTCACGTAATAGAGAGGAGGAAGTTTTCACATTTTAGAACGACGATATAAACGTGAAAAACGACGTATTATCGAAGCTTTGCGTCGTACAAGCGAAATATTTTATCACTACAATGAATACGAATCAATCGGGACTGCGATGGAACGACGTATAAATGAGAAACGTATAAAAGATGGTTTACTGTATTTTCCTGCCAGGTTTGAAAACTCTTGAAAATTGTCACATGAAATATTTCCATGTTTGGAAGTACTTACTGGCGCGAGCAAATATTTTCACAAAGGAAACATGTTTTCTGTCAAATCCAGAATCACTGACGATTGAAATTAATCACTGAGGACAAAATATTTCACGAAGTAGGAAAGTTGATAGCAAAGAAGAGATCAAGTGTCACGAGGAAAACATTAGCTTAAGCGTTATCCTTGCTCTTTTGTAATATTGCATTTTTCCGAAATAAACCTACGTTTCGATAATATAAAATATAAGTATTTCTTTTTGGCCCACATAAACATACACTTTGTGTATTTGGCCCGTGTTAGCATTTGAGTTTGACAGTCTTGTTCTAGATTTCTGGTGTGTCACGACACGACCCTACGCAAAAGTTCATTTATCTTGCTTGTTGCGCTTTTGAATCATCGTGCTCACAGAAGCAAAAATATGGACAGTTAGTCTACTCATTGATGGATTTATTCCAAAATTTAAAAATGATTTACATTTTTAGTGCAAAAATCACGTACTAAAATTTACCTCTAGTTAAGCTTAGTTTAGTTTTACTAACGTCCCGTTTTGAAGCAACACGAGGGCTATTTTGGGATGAACCTCGTAATTTTGAACCCCGCTCAGATGACGGTAACAACTAAGTGGTATGGTAAGTAGTGGCAACAATAGTTGTTCTGGTGTGATTTGAATATGTTTCAGACTGAATAGTGAAAAATAGCTTTTATTCATTGAATACTTGTTTTTTAAATAAGACGGATATTGTGAAACATCTTGAATAGATAGAAATGCTTTTGTGTATATTTTGATAGTGTTTAAGTTTATTTTATTACTAATTTATTATTGATATTTTTCATTTTCAATTCTGTACATTTACTGGAAATGATACATTGTTTTGTAAATTTTGTTTTTCAATAAAGTGGTTCGGGCATTTGGTTGTGTGGGGGGCGCCAGCTCTGGTGTTCGTGCTTTATCCACCTTTTGTCCATTTAAAATCGATGAGATGACTCTAGTAGTTATAGGTATCGGGGGTTAATTCATTGGCGTTAGGTCAAATGACGGGGACGACATCTAGGCTGGCACCCCCTCTCAAAACTTCCGCACCACACCGGCGGGAGGACGTTTGACCCCCTACGTATGATTTAACGTGCAACAGGCAGATGCACAATGGATTGTCAGTGAAACTGAGTTTCGAACCTGGAACCCTTCGGCTCCGTGGCCGACACTTTATCACTAGGCCACCGCGGTCACTTCCTCTAACTAGCGTTTTTCGGTTAACTCAATCGCATACACAGATAATAAACCCGTGACGGATTTGGCTCAAAATTTTGTATAGATCTACAATTATGGTGAAAAAAACCCACCAAATTTTATCCACCTAGCTCATTGCGTTTTTCAGTAGATGTGTTTACATGCACACGGACGGAGACAAAGGCAGACTTCTCGTAGATTGATTTCTTAAAAAATCTCCAAAATTGAGATCTTTTTGGTGTATAGACAGCATTTCAAATTTTATTAGTCCAGCTACGGGGATCTCAAACTTTTAAAATTTTGTAGCACTTAAATAAGAATACGAAATGTATGCACCAGCTCTGTAGTCGCAGAATAAGCAGTGCCCTGACGCTCTAAAAACTGTGTCGGAACGCTCTAACCTGGGTGACAAAAATCTCGCTCTTTTAAAGGCGTCTTCGCAGTTTTTTATTATTTATTTCTCGTGAAAAAGTAGTGCTGGAACGGCGTTTCGGCTCCACTACACCCCTGATATATATCAACATGTGTACCAAAAATATGTGCATGCACCATAAAAGAAAATGTTAAAAGGAGTGCAATTTTATATTCATTCGTTAAATATTTTGTGTAAAAATGCCACGAAAACTAATGATGTACCGTAATTTGAGTTTAGTTATATTTACGTCCCGTTTTGAAGCAACACGAGAGCTATTTTTGGACGTACCTCGTAATTTTGAACCGCGGTCAGATGACGAGGACGACACCAGAGCTGGTATCCCCTCTCCAAATTTCCGCACCCCAGCGTATGAGTTAACGTGCAACAGGCCACATACACGGCGTATCTTCAATGGGAACAGGTTACGAACCTGGAACCCTCCGGCCCCGAAGACGGCACCTTACCGCGACCGTGATATGTTGGGAGTGAAAAAATTGTAAGAATGCTGGCATAGACGAATAAAGGAATTACTCTTAACGGGACATTTTTTAAAGTAACTGAATTTTTTATTATTAAAAATTACAACAAATCTTACATTTTACACCTGAGCTGGGGGCCCCTCTACAAAAATTCGGTACAACACCAGGGGGAGGACATTTAGCCCCGACGGATTTAACGTGCACCAGACCCGCTTATACGGCGGCTCTTCTGTGAAATCGGGTTTCGAACACCATAATTTGAGAGACCCTGGTCTAGCTCAATGCGTTTTTAAGTTATCGTATTCAAAGACAAACAAACCGAGAAAATTTCTAAAATTTATTTTTTCGTTTTCAGGGATGTCTAAAAAGTGAAGATTCCATCAAAATCTCCAGATAGATGTCTTTTAACTATTACAATTCTTTCCCTTTGTATAGTTTAGGAAGTATAGCTCCGAGAAAGTAAAGTTCTCTATAAAACTGGTAGACAGTAATTTTCTCCTAAACTACGTATTACATTTGTTATTTGTAACAGAAGTGATACAATAATGCAAGCAGAGAATCGAGAGCGAGCGAGAAAGAATGGTGTTTTTGAAATGAAGTGGCAAAGTAGAAGCAATAAAGCTATTTTCACCCCACGGTCATCTCACGGCATCTACTGGCCGCCACTTACCGTGTGACTTTGGATCGGAATCTTTCCTTCAAACCCACATCAGTTGGGAGACACGCGAGGCACAGATTGCAGAAGAGGGTAAGAATGTGGCAAAATTAGTAAAATATTTTGTGAAAATACAAAATATTTTTTCGTGCCCGAAAACACGTCCGCTGTCTATAAAATAAATATTAAAAGACTTATTTTATGAGTTTAAAAAAGTATCACATGTCTTGTAGGGTAAGGTTGCTTAAGTCGTACCCCCTAAGGAAAAAAATCTCCAAATTGCAGATTTTACGAAATGAAGAATTAAATTTTGCATTATTTACAGCATTTATAAATATTGCGGATATTTATTACAAGCAAGTTCAAAATACGCTTACTATGTCGAATAAAATAAACAAATTTTAAAGTGATAGCATCGGTACGACTAAGGAAACCGGTTCTTAAGTCGTACCACCAATGTCCTAAGTCGTACCTTGGAAGTAAATGAAGCAAAAACGCCTTGTATTACTCTTCTTTGCGTAAACTATTCGGTCTTGAGTTAATCCTCTGTAAACTCTTTCGGTTTTTCCAATTTCATAATGTTTATTTAGTTCTAGAAGGTGACGTCGCAGTTTCAGTTTAAGGATATTATACTTTCGTTGAAGCCCATATCACCATTGGGTAATTTTCATAACGCCTCGTCCGTATCTTCTTGTCTCTAAGTATTATCGGTACGTTTATATAGGTTTTTATAGACCCTGCCTGAAAATTGGAAAAAGCACATTTCACATTACATATTAAAAAGAACAATATTCTCTTTCTATAAATGATATATATATCTTTAGATGTGCAAGGCCTAACTGATGCGATTTAAGCCTCGTTTGGGGCACGACTTAAGCAATGGAAAGTGTAAAATTTTAAGTAAGCATCATAAAAGCATGAATTGAACCAGAGCGTAATTACTGCATAAAATCAACTATTCAAATAGCATAGAATAATACCCTAAGAAATAATAACATGTTATTAATAAATTTATTGCTCTAGGTCTTACGAAATATGCACGAAAACTGTAAGAAAACTACCGCAAACTTACTTTTCTTCGAGGTTAAGTTGTAAAGCATCGAAGCTCCGTTCTAAATAATGGAATTAACATCGCCGATGCTAGTAGTTACCGCACTGCAGTCAGCGTTGCTGATTTGACGAGAAAAAGTCAGAATGGAATAGGTACGGCTTAGATTGTGGTACGACTTGAGCAACCTTACCTTATTGAACAGATTTTAAAAACAATACTGGTTGTATTGGTCACTTAGTTTTTAAAAACTTTCATTTAATTTGGTTTGTTTCATGTTTGTAAAGAGGCAGTTTTGTCACCGATTTTTCTCACACTTCCTGATGTGCTGGAGTTGTGAAATTTTGATCAGAATATTCCAAATGTACAATACGTTCATTTATCATAGACATACAGCACATGACAGGAAAGCCGACCATTCAGGCACTCTTCATACATCAAATACGTATGTAATGATGTCGATAATTTTTAAAGAAGTATAGACATTCCAGTTAGCATTAAAAAGACTTTGTTACAGATTTGGTATAATTTTGATCTTTAAAATCTTTGATTTTATCTTCAGTTAAAAAATTATCATTTTGGTATATTAAGTGTGAAATTGCGCGCTATCTCTCGTCAGCAACAAATCGTAGATAGAGAGAACCTCAAACTAGTGAAGCAACTTTTCATAATTTAAAAACAGGAAATCATCTTGTTTTGGAATGAAAAATGTAAGAAATCGCTGATTCTATTTTTTGGAGAAGCTAGCAAAGTTTACTGAAAACAGGCTACCAAACTAAGAATGTGAAAGTTAATAGTTGTATTGGTTCAACTAATCCGGTTAAAAAATTAGATATTACATGCATACACCCAAAGAAGGTACTTCTAACTTTTAGAAAAGTCCAAGTTTACAAAATCGTGATGCGCAGAAATCATGATATCGGAATGTCGCTTCGTAGGAGGATTGAATGTATTAAGATTACAGGTATACATACTCAATATTCATTTCATACATTCTTTCAGCTTAACAAATTTTCGTGTTAAGATGGATTTTACCGAAAACATAACAAAATATCACCTAATTTTAAAATTTAAAAACTTTATTGATTAGGAGAAAAATTTAAAATTCAATGTCGGATGTTTTTTTTGTTAAATTAAGGGTTTAATATAAAATACAGGTTAACTCGCCAAGTTTTTGTTCCAAAATTTCTACGACTCCATTTTCGTCCAAATGGGAAAATGAAGCAGTAATTAAATATTTTATACTGCTGTAAATAAAATAAAATAAACTATTATTCTACTTAATTTTAATAAAATCTTTCATTCTACATGATTTTTTAAACTTACTTTATTTGCAAACATTCCCGATCCTGTAGGGAAAAAAAAAAAAAAACTCGGTGAAACTTTTCATCGTCTCATTATCAACCACGACATGCAATCGTTAACAACCTACTTTAAAACATGCAATCCTACTTAACCGACACTACGAATAGCTGATATATTTATTTTTAATTTCGTTTATCATAGTATTCTTTATTTTACCAAAATTCACTATAAGCAATATTTTTTCAAACGAAACAATTCAAATATTTGAATGCTGTGTAAAACAGTTTTTGTAGAAGCAACTCTGCGTTACCCCAAAACCTGTGGAAGAAAGAAGTCGTACTTCTCTGGTCTCAGCTGGTCAGTTAAGAGGGTGTGTGATGCTCCAGGGGTAGAGGCATTGATTTTCGTTTTGTTCTCCCCCACCCTCTAACAGCGCTGTTGCACGCTACGAATTTCCCCACAAAAGATGTCCATCCCACCTTCTCAACTCGCTATTCTCTCTTCATTTCTGTTCATCCGGTGCTACCGATTGTCCACTGATCGTCTGCTTCGGAATCTCATCACGAGGAAGCAATCGTCAGAGGTTTCCGAGGGATGGGGGGAGGGGGGGGGGGCGGTAATATTGTTCCAGATACACTGGACGAGTTTCGTATGCAGGCCTTTTGATTTGCTTCTTCTTTCAACGGATGTTAGATACCACTTGTTTGTTAGGAGGGTTGTCTTTCTTATATTAAGGGAATATTAGGCGAATGCTGCAATTGTGACAGTGTCTTTGTTGGATATACTAATATGTAGGGTTACCATACGTCCAGATTTCGTCCGGGCAGTCCGAATTTCAATCTCACGTCCGGTCTAGTGTCTGGATTTACGCCAGTGAATGCGACGAGAGAGAAATTTGGTGGAAATTGAGTCCGCCAATGAAAGAAAATTTATTTTTTACACTGTTTACATCCATTGTTGATGAGAAAGTGGGTGAGTTCCCTTATCCAGATACCCGTTAAAACTGAAAATTCAAAGTTTTGGCAGTTTTATTTTAATTCTGTTTTTCATCGTCATAATGTTGAATTACCAAACACCACTAAAAATTGTATCGTCTGATGCCTTAAATGTTTTTCACTTTTTCAAACTCTCTGCTAGTCTTATGAAAGAGGGTCGTTGGTTGGCAGCTTTTAGAATTTTATGCTATATTTTGACCTCCTCCCCAAGATCCTTCAACCCCCCCCCCTGGCGCGTCTGGATTTCTATTTAAAAATTATGGCAATCCTACTAACACGTTCAAAAACTTCTGGAACTTATTTTATTATGAAAGGATGACTGCAGATGGAGCCTGTTTATTTAGCGTTTCCTTCTAAGTAACTACCCTGTGTAAGTATGCATTTTTTGCCCTCGTTCATACAAAGATGTCAATGTGGATTACAAGCCTCCTTTTCCACCCTCTCCCAGTGCCTTCATCGCTGCACCTCTTCGGAACTTGAGAATCGTTGTCCCTTAAACAAATTCTTCGTCCTAGGAAACAGATCGGAAACACAAGCCGCTCACCCCCACACCTGGCCACCCGAATTGTGGCCCAACCGGTTGAATGGGTGGGACTGGAAAAAAGGATACGAACTATGCAACCGCGGCCTGCTAGCTGCCCGGCCTGGGCCGAGTCCTCTTAACGAGCCTTCTCCCTTAGACTTTTGAGTCAAGAGAAGGGAGGAAGGAAGAACTAAGATATGGGGGCGAATGGAACAATGAGAATTATGAGTGGAAATTCTATTGAAGCATATTTTCATACGAACTGTGGGAGAATGATTCATTTTGAGAGTGAGGATGATGCTTGCTCGCTGCGATAAGGCCTAAAAGATGAAATAAAAAAGGGGGAGTGGGTGGTCGGCCCAGAAATTGGAACTATTAATAATGGCATCTTTCCCACTGTCCAGTGGATCCTCGCCTTCGGATGAAGAACCTCATCCCAACCACGGGAATTTATTTTCTGTTACATTTTCTTGTGTTACATTGGGAAATTGATGCGTTCTGGGAAACAGCATAGGACGAGATTACTGGAATAAACTAGTTGTTGTAATACTGGAATGTAATGTTATGACACCATGAGTGGTCTGTGAGTCGGCGTTTTATCGTAATGGAGCTCCCACGATTTGTCCTTCCCCGCGACAGGAAGTTTCGAATACCTGAATCTCGAGCTACGCATGTGTTGTATTTATATTTAAACCGGATGAAACCTTTTCTGACTAGTCGGTCATGAGAAACTTCTCGCTTGTTCTGCCTGAATTGCCATAATTACTAATCTTTGTACCATATTACAATACATTGTACCATAACCTAGATTGGACTGGTATCTTAACTTCGATTCTATTATATATTTGGGAAGTAAAATAGGCAACTTATTTTGCCACGATGTAAATGTGGTTTATGGAATGATTTTTTAAAGAAAGCGCTACATAGTTACAGTTAGAGAACAAATGTTTAGATTTTGGCATCATGAATGAAATATTTTAACAAAAGACTAATATTCATTACACTGTTTCAAAATTAGTAGTAAAATATGTTATTAGATCCAGAGGGAGGAAACTTGTTTGGCTACTATTTACTATAATCATTTTATTAAAACAATTTAAAGACAAGCTTAGGTGATTTTTTTTGTTGCCCAAAAGTTGCTCAGATTGTACAGTTATCTAAATTAGACTGAAGTCTTAATTTGCAACAGTTTTGAACTAGAGAAGCATTCTAAAAAGCAGTTATTAACATTAGCAGTTCTCATAAATTGGAAGTGGAACAAGTCAGAGAAAAAATAATAAAAGAGCATTAAAGACATCAAATGTCGGTACAAAAACAACAAAAACTAAGCTTATGTGGTTTTAAATCAAAGTGAGGATGCAAAGGAAGAAAAAGAAACGGTACAGTGCATAAAATGCCATACTTGAGTTCATACAGTGCTTACTGATTTGAAATTGAGAAGCAAAAAAAGTACTTTTGCTTCAATTGTGCTTTAAAAAATTGACGGCCCCATTTGGGAAATCAGTGGTTCAATATGGGAAGCCAGTTTCCTCAATAGGACCGATGACACAATTTTTATGCTATGCTTTCGAATTTAAAGTGTATTTCATAAAAAGTTAATTGCATTGTTTTGAAGATAAATTTACTACAAAAAATTTTACTGATTTTTAAAAATTATAATAACTTCAGATAGTTCGAATTCGGCAACTTTTCCTACTGCCAAACAGTTTCATGGAACTTCATACATCGTCCTATCGACATGCATTTTCGTTTCATCTTTCTATTTATTTTACCATTATTTTTTTCCAAATTGTCCATTTTACGTTTCCGTTATAAAAGACTCGGGGGCCGGCGAGGAAAAGTTTAGGAAGCATTATCTAATATTTATCCATTTCATAACTTCTTAGACATATATCAGACCACCATACATTACATATCTAGACACATCTAGCATGACACAGCTTGAGGGAAAAAACCTTACACTTGAAAATTTCCCATATCCATTCAAATTCCCCACTTGCTTCAAGCCTTCTATTTTACTCCATTGTTTCCGGACACCCCCATTTGGGTACATTTGAATGCGGAGACAGTCCTCGCAAATCCCGCAGCAACAGACGACACGCAAGATGTTTCCTGATTTATAAATCCGAATTCAGACGAGTTTGCGAAATTCTACCGCGTCCCACCCCTCTCGAGCCCTCTTTTTTTCTATTTAAATTCGCTCCGTCCCCGTAGCATCGCGCACATGTTTATGATAGTGTCAACTGTTAGCAAAATCGTGTGGAGAATACTGTGAATTGCTTAAGCGATTCTGAGGGTGCCTCTTAAAAATCGTTTGATGCAACCATTGCTTCGGATGAGAGGCTGAGATAAAAGGCTTTTAATTCCATTGAAGAGGGAATGCTAAAATTATGAGGTAACGATTTTATTTCGCTGTTTCTTCTTACTTTCCCTTTATTTTATGGATAATTGATGCAGAAAATTGCAAATTTTGGCCAAATCACATTTTTGTAATACAGATTTTTCTTGTTCTGTGTAATTTTATAGAGAAAGAAACATTTTACGTAAAAATGTAACTTTTTTCGATTCGATATTACTTATAAGTCGAATCGATTGAAGTGCCGTGATTATACGGATATATTAATGTTTTACTTTCATAATTTGAGAAAAAAATTGACTCTAACTTATTTAAAGACAAATTGAAATTTGTAGAAAAAATATTCCAGACTATATGGAGATAAATATATGAAACATTCGAAACGAAGAGAGATAAATTTGTAAAAAAATGATCTGACATTTGATATATATATAGAAAAAAAGCAGAAAGAAAAATCAATTAGAAATGATAATTGTAAGGTTTTGAACTCATATGATCTCACTTTCTATGGTTGTAATTGAGAATCTGTACGCATACACGCGCACATACATTGAAATCAAGTTGACACATACACATGCAACTCAGGTTGACACACACACATGCAACTCAAGTTGACATACACACATGCAACTCAAGTTGACATACACACATGCAACTCAAGTTGACACACACACATTGAACACGATTCTGCCAAAGAGCGTATGTGGCCTGGCGCATGTTAAGTCTAATGTGGGTTAAATGGCCTCCCACTGGTATGGTGAGTTACTTTGAACCGGTATGTGCCGTCTCTGGTGCCGTCTTAGTTATTCGATTACGGTTTGTATGAAAAATACGGTCCATCCCAAAATAGTTTAATGTTATTTTTACCAATGATATTTTTATTTAAAGAATCCTACCTCCCCGTTTTACCCCACTAGTAATAATGGGGTAAACTTTAACACCGGTTTTGCTCCACTCGTGGGGTAAAACCTGGTACACATGTTAACGTTATGGGAAATTAGGAAAACTCGATTTTCAGTGGAAAAATTGCAATCATTTTTATTTTATATGACAATTTAAGAACATTTGCTACAAAATTCATAGGTAAAGCAGTTGTCTTCTTCCTCCGCGCCACTGCAGATTTCGTGGGCAAAGCTAAGACAATTTTTACGTTGGATTAACCTTTATTCTTTGTTTAAATTAGAAAATATATAATTGAAATATAAACAATCAACGTCTAATGTGTTTTTATCGTTTTAACAGGAGGAATAATCAATATTGACTGTCCCGGTCTTATTCCACTTGGAGTACCCGGTTTTACCCCGAGTCAAAGGTTATTGAAAACGAAATAGAACCACGCAATTATTGGAGTAAATTCTTATTGTTTTATAGGGTATAAAGCCTTAGTAAACGTATAATAAGCTGGACTAAATAGAGTTTCCATAACTCTAATGATTTTTAAGTAAGGATATTTTTAACTCAAACGAACATTATAGAGTTGATGTCTTAAAACAAACACACCTTCACAGAATCAGTGAATTCAACATCTACAATACTTCACTATGACAGTTCCTTTTTCTTCACTATTAAAGTGTAATTCAGTATCAGTCTGCTAGATAGGAAAAATAATAGCGCCAGAATGAAAGGGTAGCCGGTTTTACCCACTACCCAGTTTTACCCCACTCTCACCTATACGAACATAAACATTGGATGCGCAAATTTTCAAACTATCTATAACCTGTCTATAACAATATATTTTCTATATCCCTACAATATCGTTATTGTCAGGTTTTAGTGCATTATTTTTGAACATGATAACGTTTATAATCTGGATACCACCTGTAAATTGCGACGGGCAAACAGTCGACACGCTTGATGCACATATCATTCTAAACATTGTTTCGGGCAAACCGTTGAACCTAGAGCTACCATATTTGGCCCATAATTACTTTTTGGTTAGAAGGTGGTCATTAAGAAAATATTTTTCAAAATTTTAATTAAAAATTAATCGAAATGCTTAGGTTTTTCCCTCGGTAATTTAGGGGCATATTATTACGTAAAAACCATTTTTACACCACTTTAAAATTCAAAAAAATTAGCATTTCAGTGATGCCAATGTTATTTCCGTGCAATTTTTTCTCTAATTTTAATAAATTTTAAAAATATTTTGAAGTATATTTTGCAACACTTTTCATTGTAATTGTATTAATACCCAGGCGCATTGCGACTATATTAAATAACTTTTTCATGTGTCCGTTATCGTTGCTGTAATTAAGAGTAAACTTTTAAAAATACAGCACAACCTCGATTATCCGAGCTGATTGGGTCGTGTTCAATTGATAGAAATTCTGTTAATAACGGCTAAATTTTAAAATTGTGACTTATTTTCTTCCAACAAGATTTTCCAAAATTGTTTATTTGAAATTATAAAAATACAGGGTGGCCATAAATTATCAGACCCGTTTTAAAAATTAATAATAAAAAGAACTAATAATGTTACAACTGCGTTTTTTTAAATGAGAGAACAAATAAAAAAGTTATTTTTTTCGGATAGGTGTTGTACCATTACGGCGTCCTAATTTGCTACAGCGAGAGATTTACATACGCAATGGCTACCGATCAGCGGAAGCCGATGCGCGTTTTCTGGTTTCCTTTTTTCGGTTTTTTTTTAATATCTCGAAAATTCAGTTTTCGAATTACAGTTGATTTGACAAATTAAAGAGCGTAAAATTCCCTACAAATACATGGTTTTATTTTTCTTTTAGCTTTAATAGCTTCGCAAACAATAGCTCTCAAAAATGGGAGATATCCAATAATTTACGACCACCCAGCCCGCCGTAACGGCGCGTTACCTATCTGAAAGAAAAAAAACCTTTTAAAATTCGCTTCCATTTAAAAAACCGTAATTGTAACATTATTAGTTGTTTTATTATTAATTTTTGAAGTGAGTCCAATAATTGATGACCAACCTGTAAGTTCGCAAGTACTGCAGCGAATTAACATTTTAACACTCTTATTAGCTATCAAACTTGGTTTCGTATTGCATAATTACATCAAATTTTATGTCTGAATATCTGATAAAAGGGAAAAGATGTCTGAACTGAAGTTTTGTGTATTTTTGCTTTATTACATGGGAGCGGAAGAGAAATTTATTTTTTAAATGGTGAATTTGCAAATTAAACTCTGTATATTAAGAAAGTGAAATAAATAAGTGGAAGATTATTTTTTAAAAATTAAGTGCAAACTGAAAGTAAATTAAAAATAAGGGTAAGTTCAATATTATATAAAAGTAAATCTTAAAACCAATAATGTATTATATTTGGAAGCAGGGGAAAATACGATTACTTACTGTTTGTTATTTAGAAAGAAAGCTTTAAAAATATCGTTTGGAAAAAAATTGTTTTATGGTAATATTATAAATAAGCACATCATACTTTATTATGAATATCTGTTACCTAATTAGAAATGATGCATTTTTTATTAAAGTTAAAAGACTAATCGAATAACTCAATTATGTACAAAACGATTTGAAGATTTTAAGATCATTCTTTATAGATTCTATCTTCACTTAGTTTTGCCATGTTCCTTATATGATATATTTTCAAAATTAATTTCACCAACTCACCAATTTTTTTCTGTGCTTGTAGATACCCAGCATGCTCAGATGTACTCGATGCACACCACACCCCTTTATATTGCCTCGAAAAAAAAACACCCATCACATCCTTTCTCTCCCTAAAAACTAAATCCGAAAAAGAAATCCCAAACAATTCTTTGTCTTTCCCATCGGAGCTTCCATAAACCTTCTCGCTGCGAAAGAAAGCGGCTAGAAAGATGCCATCCAAACAACAGCTGGAGTCCAACAACTCCCCCTCCGTCCAACATTTGATGGAGGGGCCCAGACGGGGCCCCACTCCAGGGCCCCAGACTCATGCCTCAGCCGAGAGTCAATTGGTATTCAAAAACCATTTATATGGACGAGCGGGCCCTGAATTCTTGGGCCTATTTGCATATCAACCTAATCACCGGGGTTAAAATGTCCCCTGGGGTACTGGAAAGACTGATGCGGGGAGGGGGGTCGATTGTACCCCAAGACCCCTTCGGAGGTGTTCGACTTAATACAATTACTGCTTGGCACAGTGAAATTTTTCTAGAGAAAGAGAGATTGTTTTATTTATTTTTTTCCTAGGGGGAGTTCTCGGTTTAAGCAGTTTTCGCCATCGCATGCAAATGAGAGACGCTAAAAGGGTTCGCGAAACGTGATATGGATGGCAGTGCCTCCCGGAGTAGGGATGTGTGATGGGGTTGAGACGACCCCCGACGCACATCGTCTTTGAGTCGTTTGCGTCTTTTGTTTCTTTTTTTGTCTTTTTCTTTTTGCTTCTTTTGCGGTGTCTGCGTGATTTTAATTATTGTCTCGGGACACCGTAACGGCGTCGTCTTCTATGATAGAGATTGGAACGCGGTTGGAATAGATAATGCAGAGAGGAGCTTTAAGATTCGATGTAAAGATACTGTGCTGTCCTGCCTTGCTCGTTGCCTAATTGAGTTAAACCTTATACAGCAAATGTTATCTTTAAAATTTCTATATTTTTTACTGAGTACCTTTACAGACTAAATGAAGTATCGATTTCGTTTGCATGTATTTTTAAAGTGAATTATTTTCAGTGATGATTTTTCAAATCATTCTTCGGCAATCTCGCTAATCAAAAGCTAGAATTAACATGAGGCAGATAAATATTCTGATGCACACACAATAAATTGAAGTCTTTTTATGAAATAAATAATTCAAAAGAAAACATTTTTGAAATAAGTTTGCAAATTAAAAAAAAACGAAGTCATTTTGCAGTTCATTAACTTTGTATATTTGCAAAAATAAACGAAGTTTTGTTACTTCCATATCTCATATGGACGCAGTAGTACGGTCGGTTAGCTGAAAAATATTTCACTTCTAGAAGAAATTGTGAACTTTTGGGTACTGACTCTGCATCATTTTCTGACTTAAAAACAGCCGAGACCCCAAGTTTTAGAGTCATGGTTGACCAGTAATGACGTCATCAAAATGATGGCCAAACGAAAGACTTTTTTCGAATTTAGTATTATTTACGATCTATTTCGAAGAAACACGAGGGCTATTTGTTGGCAGATCTCATAATTATGAATTTTTGTCAGGCAACGAGGAGATGACACCTGAGCTAGTCTCCGAAATTCCGCCCCACATTATCGAGATACAGGACACAGTTATGAAATTAAGAATCTATTCCAATGCGTCCATTTTGAGATAAAATCGTTTTCACTACAGAAAAGATTCAAGTCCTTCATTGTTTCAAAATTATTTGTTACATTATAAATATTCTATTTTACGATTTAAAAAATTAGTCCAGTTTTGTAAAACAAACTACACAATCTTAAAAAAGTGCGGACGAATTAAGAGTTTGCTCGTGTTTTTCTTCCAGCGTTAACCCTTAAAAGCCCGATTGTTTAAAAATGGATTTAAAAATGTTTTTTGACTTTCATTTCTTGAATAAAACATGGGAAAAATAATTTTAAAATCCTTTTTTATTTTAAGCATGGTTTATAGCTGAAAAACAGTTTATTACCAACTGACAACACTTGGGTTTATTTCAGAAAAAAATTTCCTTCATAAAATTTTATAATATTAAACACAGATGAATTTTAATAAATAATAATACGAATAAGGAAATTCTTTCAATATTGTGGAATAAAATACAGTATTCTCAAGTGTTCAAACAAGCAAAAAAGGTGCAGACTCAAGTGAAAAACATCAATTTATTTTTATTTTTTATCAGCACTCAAGCAGCTATCTAAATGTTATAAATTGAGATTTAATAAAATGTTCAATATGTATCCTATTGCCAACAACAGGCATTAGAGCTTCAGTCTTATTCTCGAGATTTTAGGAGACAAAATTGGGTTTGTTTCTTAAAGGCATTACTGGCATTTAATGAGTTAAAAAGGCAAATGCATAGAGAAGACTGCGAAAATTATGAATGAAACTACCAAAATGATAAAAATTTAGGGTGTTCACAATGTATCTTTATTATTACAAGATTTTATAAACACACTGCTGGCGAATTACGAGTTTATTCGTGTTTCTCTTTCGGTCTTTAATGTGTTAAAAAGTCAAAAGCAAAATTTCTTTTGTGTTGTCTGGGTGATTTCAATTTGAACGACACAGATATTTACATTGTTGAGATCAGCATATGTAATCAAATTGTATTAGCTCAAGAAAAACTGGTAAGTTTCAATGGAATTTTCAATTTTACTTAAAATTCAAGACAATGGAGCAGAACTTAAGCCTTAAAATAACTTTAAACAATTTATAACATTTCTTCTCATAGCTGAAAAAATGCAATTTAAAGCTACAGTCATTCACATTTAATCATTTGAAGAATTTCTAGATGGAGAATAAAAAGCTCTTAAAATAAAAAAAATTATGAAAATGAATTTTTTTTCTTATAGACTCTTTTTTCAAAACGAGCTCGTAAAAATCTTCATTCTAGAATTTATTTGGGTCAAGTTTTATTGTTACCATTCGTCGTTTCAGTTCACGATGTAGAAAGTAAAATATTTAGGAAAAATTAGCTTCTAATAATTTATTTTTAAGTAACGAAATCTGTATGTTATTTCCTCCATGCATGAAGTGGGTGTTACAGGAACACGTTATGTTGATAAATTCTGTTTGAATATTATGCGTTTCTATATAACACATAAAAAATTTCGAGTTTTATAATTAAAATAAGTCTACTGAGACGAAAGAGGAAATGGAGGTAAAACGGTACCATTTTAGCATTTCATTGTCCATGTTGTACTAAATTTGCCTCGTGAAGAGATTTGGTTAGGGTGATATTTTTCGAGTACTCTCCTAAATAATTATATTCTGTATCATCCTACAAAATAACATAAATTCAACGAAAGAAATGCTATATGGAAAAACTTAAAACGAAAGTTCAGAATCACAAATGTGAGCCGATAAGAAATTTTGTAACTTATCATCGAATATCACCTTTTTTTCCTCCCTGTAAACTCATCTTTAAAAATGAACTCATAAAAAAACTTCATTCCAAAAAAAATGCAATTTTTTTTCTTGGCTTAAGTTCTATTTTTACTCCTCATCGTTGCAATTCCCGTTTCCTAAAACTTTAAAACTTAGTAAGAAAAAATAATAATAAAAGTAACTTAATAAAAACTTTATATATATAAATATATAAAAAAGAAGTAACCTAGCGAGTACGGTCCAAATTTGTAGAGGTATCGAAATTATTTCTCACTGCCGCTCTTTCCACCCTAGGGGGGTGACCCAGGGGGTTGACGAAAGGGGGGAGGGTTAACTGTCGAGCGAGAAATGAAGCCGAAATGACGGATGACTTTAAAGATTTAAAATTTTATTTGATCCGGTTTAAAACGGGAGATCTCCTACCCCAGTTGATCCGAGCGGACGTTCCCGGATCCGCCGACTAGGTTAAGGAGCGCCTGGGGACATTCTTTTTTCATTGTATTTTTGTTAAATATTCCGAGAAAAAAATATATAATTCGCTTTTCCTTTTTTGACATGTTTTATTCATGTCTTGTTACGGCGATGTCGCGTCGGAACGCGGGCGTAGAAAATGAGAGGGCCCATTTTTTATTTACTTTTTTAATTTTTAATTTTTTTTTATCTTTCGTTGCTCTCTTTTGCAGTTTGAGCTGCTTCCACTTTATATTTTTCGAGGAAGAATGAAAATTTCAGTTCACGCGTTGGCAGCCATGAATTATTGGTGTGACGTAGCGCGTGAGACACGTTCGACAGTGGGGGTGGGGGTGAGAGGATTCTCAATTGGATCGTCGTTGTAGTAACTGATCTAAGCTTGAGCTTTGGTATTAAGGGTAGTAAATTGTCGTAGCTTAGCTCGCTGTACAATGTGAAACAATTTTGAAAGTTGCAGCCGAAGTTCCGATTTTTATTTATTTCTATTTTTGATACTCAATCCTTTTGAGAAAACTGACGGCTGAAGTAAGTTGGTTTTAGAATTTCTTCTAAATTCATCCTTTGTTAATCTGCAGAAAATATTAATAAAATTGCAAGCCAAATTTTACTTTTACTAAGAAAACTTGAAAAAAGGATACTGACAATGGCTTGTTCTTTTTTTATTTGGAGAGGGGGTGCCTGTTCGGGGGTCTTCCTCGTCAGAATTACGAAGTCCATCTCAAAATACCCCTAATGTTGCTTGAAAAAAAGGGGGGGATAGTATAACTAAACTTATTTGTTCTTTTAATGTATCAGGTGGTTAGAACTGAAGTATTCTTATTCAACTTCAGAGAAAAGAAAAGAATCATAAGGCACCAAATACCTGTGGTATATAATTCAGAAAATGGGGAATATGGTATATAGTTCGAAAAATAAACGATGGAGAAAATATCCCTAGTATGAATATAACTAAATCGTTATTATAAGATTTCAATCTTAGTCGTGATTCATAAAGAATAAAATCCAATCACGAATTGCATAAGTTGTATAGGACAGCTTCGGACAATTTTCATACACATCCAAATATCAATTCAATTGATAATATGGTAAAAATCTCTGAGGTAAGAAATTGTTCGACTTACCAAATTTTTGTTTTGTTCTAAATTTTTTTTCTTTCTTTTCTCGCACCATTCGCTTCCTATATTTTGAAATTCATCCACTAAGATTTAGGGTTTGTTTGTGATCACCAGCTGTTTTGTTTTCCAACATAGCACTCTAGACAGGGCTACTTTGATTCTAGTAACTCTGCATTCCATATCATTTATTTAATATACAATATTTTAAAAAAATATGTATCAAAATAAAAGAGATTCTCATGCGGGCTTTTATTAATTAATCTGAAAAAAATGTGTGAAAAATTAGGTTTTAGTTTTTTACAGTTTAAGTTTAGGGTTTTATTTTTCTGCTAACACAAAATTATTTTTGAGGACTGATCATTTCTTCCCATTAAATAAAGCCAGAGAAGCCTTATTTAAGAATATATGATTTACTTAGGTTCCAATTGGAGTTTGCGCTAAAATAAACTCAACAATTATTAACGAGACTTCCGAATGGGCACATTTTACTCTAAAAGTAAAATTTTAGCAGTTGACATTGTTTAAATAAGATAAACTTTACGGTGATTAAATATTGCCTCATTTTACAATTACATTTTCCCATATTTCGCAGCATGACACACGAATGGACAGTTTTAAACTCCTCGATCAACAAGACGTCTTATCAACATGCATCAGGCATACAGAACAGCAGTCCAAACTCCCAACTCTATTACGCACACACAAACGACCCTCTGGGGTACGTTTCTACAAAACGATCCTTCCTTTTTTTTTGCTCCAACTCTATCCTCTGTCCTCCATGTAAATGTGGCCGTCCTACGTTTTTCCTCTGGTTCCCTTATTATCTTATCGCTACACTTTTATTACCTAAACTCAAAGTTTAATGGTGCATTTTATTATTTTTTCCCCATTCCTACAATGGCCAGGGCACGTACGGCCCCCTCCCCTCCCCCTCTCTACCCATTTACACGGGCCCTTATCTTGGTCCTTTGTCGCCCCCTCAGGCCCCGGTGTCTGCCTGTAGTGTTGGCTTCTCCGCAGTAGGTGCGTACATAAAAAAGGTAATTAAATTATGAGTTTATTCTTGAGGCGCCATTCCGAGGAATGCTGGGTAAATTGCTTAATTAGGATCCGCCGCCTACTTCGCACTTTGGGTGATGGGGAAAGAAGTGAAGGGAAAAGGTGCGTAAGTGCATCCATCCCCTAGATCGGGCGATATAGAGAGCAGTCGAAGTGTTACGCTGCTGTGTTTGATTCGAGTGGTTTGGAAATAATCGACGCGGGTTCTTAGACGTCTTATGTTGAAGTTTTAATAATATTTTCTTCTTTTCATCTCGTTTACATCACGACTGTCGTTTCCATAAAATTCAGGCTCAAGCATTTTCTCAGAATGCAGAAACTTTTATTAATATAAAAAAGTAAAAAAATTCCTCTGTATGTATATATATATATATATATATATATATATATATATATATATATATATTCTAATACCAAAATTTCACATGAGTCCTCTTAAATTTAGAAACGTTACTAATGGCTGCAATACTTATATTACAAAATCTGGCAAACTCTTGCAAAAATACATACAGACAGTGATGGAAAATTTAAATAAGCAAAAAGATACAATTATAGTAAATAATAGTGTACAGATATTAAATGTAATTAAAGATGTAGAAATAACTAGTGTACATACTTTTGACTTCCAGGATTTATTTAATAGTATAGATATTGAAGATTTGACTAATACCCTAGTAAATATATATAAAGATTTTGTTCTTAAAAAGATATTAACATTAATAATTTTAAAAATCTTATTCATCTTGTTTTAAAAGAAAATTCTATCTTTTTTGATAATAGGATTTTCCATCAAATTAAAGGATTACCTCAAGGAGGTCCAGCTAGCAATAGTTTAGCAAATATTTAACTTCACTACTATGAGAAAGATTTTACTAATTATAGCCATAGTATATTATTCCGTTATATAGATGATTTAATATTATTCAATAAAGAAATAGACCTTAAGCCACATATTGACTTCTATCCTGATTATTTAAAACTTATAAAAACTAATGACAATGAATTAGCTGCAGAATTTCTAGATCTAGATATAAAAATTATAGATAACAAAATAGTAACAGATATTTTTGATAAAAGAAATGCATTTAATTTTCAAATTAATAAATTTCCTTTTTGGGATAGTAATCTTAGCATTTCTGTCTTCAAGAACTTAGTAAAAAATTATATAATTCGAAATAATAATTTAGTAACAGACATTGATAATAGAATTAAGAACATAAAAAAATGCTATTATTTTGCAATAGATTATGGAATACCAATAAGCTTTCTAAGAGTATATATAGATAAGAAATATTTAGCTCATTTAGAATAAAACATTCATATTGGTATATAATAGATTATTTTTATTTCTTTGATTGTAGGTTAGTGTTCTTTCATATTCT
>BGPR01000079.1:1273836-1296870 GCA_013235015.1 Araneus ventricosus
AGATATTAAATGTAATTAAAGATGTAGAAATAACTAGTGTACATACTTTTGACTTCCAGGATTTATTTAATAGTATAGATATTGAAGATTTGACTAATACCCTAGCAAATATATATAAAGATTTTGTTCTTAAAAAGATATTAACATTAATAATTTTAAAAATCTTATTCATCTTGTTTTAAAAGAAAATTCTATCTTTTTTGATAATAGGATTTTCCATCAAATTAAAGGATTACCTCAAGGAGGTCCAGCTAGCAATAGTTTAGCAAATATTTAACTTCACTACTATGAGAAAGATTTTACTAATTATAGCCATAGTATATTATTCCGTTATATAGATGATTTAATATTATTCAATAAAGAAATAGACCTTAAGCCACATATTGACTTCTATCCTGATTATTTAAAACTTATAAAAACTAATGACAATGAATTAGCTGCAGAATTTCTAGATCTAGATATAAAAATTATAGATAACAAAATAGTAACAGATATTTTTGATAAAAGAAATGCATTTAATTTTCAAATTAATAAATTTCCTTTTTGGGATAGTAATCTTAGCATTTCTGTCTTCAAGAACTTAGTAAAAAATTATATAATTCGAAATAATAATTTAGTAACAGACATTGATAATAGAATTAAGAACATAAAAAAATGCTATTCTTTTGCAATAGATTATGGAATACCAATAAGCTTTCTAAGAGTATATATAGATAAGAAATATTTAGCTCATTTAGAATAAAACATTCATATTGGTATATAATAGATTATTTTTATTTCTTTGATTGTAGGTTAGTGTTCTTTCATATTCTGCTTGTAATGTGCAATTTTATTCAAATTTGGTTATTGAGTTATTGTTTTCAGATTTATTACATAGATGGCGCCAGGATCTTTCAAGTGAAATTTTCCTTTTTAATAGACATTTTTACCAACTTTCAAATATTATCTAGATAAATAATTTTATTACATTTTTTAAATAGTTTTGAGATTTTTAATATAGGTATCTTACTATTTCTTAATATCAAAAATTAATTATATTATTTGGTCAATTATGCTGTTTCATAGTTGGAAATCTAGTACTGGCAATATGTGATGTCAAGCTAAGTGGCGGTATATATTGAATGTGTTGTATTCTGGTAAGGGTAAGTAGAGATACTGATTATTTAATTTTGAATGAAAAGTAGGAGTATTTTATGAAAGATATATTTACTGTTTTTAGTGTAATATAATAGTGCAATATATTGTTGTATTACATATTTTTATCCTGAATTTTAGTCCTATCTATATAGTTATGTTTTATCGTTAGGGTTAGTGTATTACTTTTCTTTCTAAAATCTTTCATTTTAAGGTAAATTACCCTGTTTGTTTTTTCAACAACTTTAGTAACAGGGATGGTTTGTATAGCAAAATTAATTTAACCTGGCTAAAGCTTGCCCACAGCCAAGCTGCTATATTAATCGTTGAAAACTCCATATACTTGGATTGACTTTTTCAATACTTTTAATAACAACAGAGTTTTTTACTTGTTGACATATAAATGTTTATACTTAATTTTTTGTTCATAGTATCTATAGTATTTTCAATTCTTTAGATTTTGTTTTAAATTTGGTTGTATATATATATATAATGGATTTAAATCTCTGAAATAAACACCATACAGTAAATCACCGTTTATACCTTTCTCATTTATACGTCGTTTCACCACAGTTCCGATTCATTTGTATTCAACGTAATGATAAATTGCTTCGTTTAAACAACGCTAAACTTCGATTATATATTGTTCTTCCCCTTACTAAAATGTGAAAATTTCCTCCTTTCTAATATGTGAACTGTGATAAAGATATCATCATCAAAGACTTCGAAATCATTCTCAATTGATAAATTAATAAAAGGCAAATTGTCTGGTGGCAGTTTAAGTGATGATGAAGAAGTTATTCTTAAAAGACGCAATTTTCTCCATTGAAAAATTTCAGACTTATTTCTTTTATGAAAACAATAGTGAAAAAACGTTCAATGAATTTAATTGGATTCATAATGATGTACTTAATGCTTGCAGGAAGCAGCACGTCAGACAAAGGTTGAAGATTTTCTTCTAATTAAACGCTTACTTGCATGCACATAAACCGTATAAGAAAATTATTATAATTAACCGTATAATTATTACCCAAGATATGCAATAAATTTATGATTTTTCTCAATTTTCTGATAAATATTTAATTTTAAAATTTCGCAATTATTTTCAATACTATGTAGTAATATACTAATACTATCTTCAAAATTATTACTTTTAAATGAATTATTTGCATTCGTAGCATTAAATTTGTAATAATCAATGTTGGTCAGTAAAATTTCGATTACACGTCTTTTCATTTATATACATCGTTTTACGTCAGTCCCTTGAAAGCCGTATAAACGGTATTTGATGGTATAATTGTATTTGAATATATTTTAGGAACTTAGTTAAGTCGAACAAAACTTCTATATTTCCATACCCATGCTTCTATCATCAAATCTGACAATAGCATTCGAACTCTGTAAAAGTTGCTTTCCAACCAGAATCTTTGCATTGTCGGAAAAACATGCAGCGTTCACCGAGAAGAAAAAAAATTGTCTTTTAATAAGTAAATTAATAATTAGAAACAGAAAAATTATATTTAAATTATGTCATATATTCAAGAACATTTGGCATTCATTAAAAATATGTCTAAAATTTAATGAAGCCAATTCACGCGATACGCATCACATTTGTCGCGTCTCTATAATTTTAGAATCTGTTTCTTATCTGCTTATTATTCTTATATTACATGACGGCGCAGTACCAACACGGACGGTCAAGATGTTTGCAATATGACTATGATGAATACAGAATGTTATAATTATTTTATCAGTAAACATTTCTTCAAATTTTTAAATATTATTTTAGATGGAATTAAAAAAAGACGATAACTTCATTATTTGCAATAATACTGAAGTTTTCGACCTGCTGAATAATAACAGAATTTGAAATTTGAATTCCTTTGACTTCGAAAATCTTTACACTTTCTACACTTCTTCTTTCTTTTTATTTATTTGCCACATGATAAATTAATGGAAGTTTGCCTATTCATGTGCAATGAATTTCTTAACGATTCTATTATTAAGAAAATTGACTGGTACGAAATATATAATTTCAGCATTAAAGAAAACTATCTTTTTAATGATATTCAATATTTTAAACAGATTTTAGGAATTTCGATGGGTGTTACATTCTCCAGAGCACTAGCTAATATCTTCTTGCACTTATTTGAGGATAAAATTATTAGAAATAATCTAATTTACGGATACAGATACATAGATGATTTGCTTATTTTAAATTCTGACAACTTAGATTTCATTATTAATTGTTATCCGAAAGAACTTAAACATAATAAAACGAACTCTCATCAGAATAAAGGTACCTTTTTAGATATTTAAATTGAGATTACTAAGCAAAAAACTTTGATTGGCCTGTATGATAAAAGAGCTGAATTTAATTTTAAGTGTAAAAATCTTTGTGATTATCATTCAAATATAGATTCTAGAGTATTTAGAAACGTAATTTTCAGTCAAGCCAACAGAATTAAAAAAATATTCAATAATAGAAATGATTTTTTAATGGCTTTCAATGTCTTTTATAGACTCTCAATGACAACCATTTCCCTTTTAATAAATTAGCTTTCAAGGCTAAGATCTTTAATTTATTTCACGGCATTAAAGATCTTAGCCTTCAAAGCAGTCTGGAATATAATCACATTCATTGAGGCATAAATGAAAACTAAGGGCTTTTTTTTCTTAAAATGTCTGGATTCGTTTCATTCCCTAAAAAAAATCCTATTTTTGCCTCTTCTGTTTTGTTTCTTCTAATATAGATGGCGCCATGGGACTAGTGTTTTCTATAATAATTCCTCCTTCTAAAAGAAAATTAGCGTGGGTTGTGATTACTTGAAGGATTTTTTCCCTCATTTTTCTGAACTATGGGCATAGGGTAAGTTTTTATTTATGAAGGCTTATTTTAATGTGGGCAGATGGCTGATAATTTTAATCAATCTTATTAGCGTTTAGATGTATGAGTTTTTCCTCTTTCTTTTGCAAACTTGCTTTCTGATGTACAGATCTCCTTTGTCCTTTGTTTGGGAAATTTCGGGCTAAGAGAAGCCATGTTTGGAGTAATGCTAGCTTCTTGCAGAAAAATTTCCCAATCATTATTATTTCAATCCATTCCGAATAAAGTTCTTAGCCCTTGAAAAAATGGTCTAGAATGGATTCCTTGTTTGTTTTTGGTTTTATTCGATTACCTTTGAGCTGTTTTTTCTATCTTTGTATGATCTTGGTTTCCATTGTTCTCTGTCTTTTGTTTTTCTGCTGCAATTGCGCTCTACTTAAACATTGTTTACATTTCATCTAATTTTATTTTCTAAATTTTATTCTATAAAATTTGTTGTTTATAAATAAAAATAATTTTTGGTTCTTTTTGTTGTTCTTGCTTAAAGTTTAAGTTAAGATTCTATTTTAAATTTATTCTAATTTTTCTAGTTGATTGTGTTTTTAAGAAGCTATGAGAAAATATTGTAAGCGTCAGAAAAATCTGCATCATGACTTTGATATATGTTTGTCTGTCGATCTTTGAACACGACAACTGAATACACAGGAAGAGAACAAAAAAAAAAAAAAAAATGGAATGCTTTCTTTACATCAAAAACTGTAGATGAGTATAAAATTTGAACGAAATCTATCGAAGGGAAGTCTGTTTGACTGCCCGTGTGCATCCAAACATAATAACCCGAAACAAGAGAGATAAATAAAATTTTGGTTTTAGCATTAAAATATGTTTATCTATATTGAATTTTAGACCAGTCGATGTAAGAGAAGTTTCCAAAGTGCATACCGATTGTCTTCACCATACGACGAAGATAAACTCAAAATGGGACCTACTGTGGAAGAATGCGAGAAAATCGAAAGGAGAATACTCTCGCTGGCTTATTTTGTTACGAAATATTGACAACTAGGAAACTCTTCCTCCTGCTCACTAACGTTCATGCGAAGGAATGAGCAGAAGAAATGCGTAAGAATCTGCCCAGATTTTCTAAACAAGCCATGCTTGCTTCGCTCGCAACACTGAGAACACTGTTCATCCTAGCAAAAATCATTTATGGGTGATCTTAATAGATTTGTTGCCAAGCTCGCCCTAATCGCGCCAACCGCTAAAAAAATCGCCAAAAGGAAAAAAAAAGCATGTCAGAATTAAAAATATTTTATTCTTATTTTTTATTGTGTATTTGTTGTTAAAATAAGTTCAGATTTAGATTTTTAATATGTTTAATTTTCACTCACTCTTTTTCAAATTTTTTTTTCTCCAAATGATATAGATTTTTGCCATTTCTAGAGAACAAATTATTTTTCGTACAGTTAATGGAAACTTAAAAAAAAATTCTGAATCTCTTTTCTTTTCAACTTCAATAACATATTTACTTTTAGAAAAGGAAATAACGTGGCCAATAGTTTGATACTGATGTTGCCAAATCCTATACCTAAATAACGCGGAGCCGCACAAGAGAAGTATTTATATTTATATATTTTGTGTCTCATCTTATTTCCTCTCACTTCGTCTCTCTTGTATTAATATCTGAATATTACTGTCATTAAACTACTATGTGCCTAAAACTTAAATAAGAAGCATTTTTCTATCAGAGACAAATTCGTTACTGATTTTCAATTAAATAATTATGCTATGACACAGTCGGCTTCATTTACAAAAGTTATTCATCACCCAACAGGCAGAGGCGAAGCGAGAGTAAGTGGTGACCGGGTCATAATATTATATATTTCAGACCCCCCCCATCATCATTAGTGGCTTAGCATGCGTAAAATGCGACGTAAACGCGTTAACATTAACCATGGCCAGTGGCGCCCGGATTTGTTTTTTATCCCAGTCTCTATATGTGGCTTAACAAGTGTAAATAGCGCCAGAGATATGGCATTATTTTTACGTCTTTTTTGACCACATATTTCGCTTTAAAAATGGCATAAACACTGTAATGTATTGACTCCATGGAGCCCCTTAAAGCTGGTGCCCGTAGCATTTATACCCTTGCCCACCCCCACGGTCGCTGTGCCACTGACAACAGGCTATTATGCAAATTTTGATTACGTATGCACATAGAGGCATATATCCAATTTATGAACAGAGAATATCCTCAGGCCAATATTTAATTTTTGCTTCAAAACTTGACTTCCCTTTCTCGATGGTGCAATAAAATGATTGTAGGTCAAGGTCTCCTAAAATAAAAATAGTAATTACAATGCTCAAGTGATCAATTTAAGTTTAACCTCAAGCTAAAAAGTTTATGCTCAAATAATACAGATAAAGTGACCCGCGCCAATTCAAATTTAAAATCCATTGAGCGCAGTTCTACTGCTGCTCCTAACGTTACGAACAATTCTTTTTCTGTTTGAAATAATTGCTGATTTTTTTTTTTTTTTTGCTTAATACATCTTTCTAATTTTTTTCATTAGAACTTAAATGATTTTTTTGGTTCCTGCATTAATCCCTAAGTTTTTATTAATGTATATAATATCGTTTCCTATTTGCATTTGTAGTCTGTGGCCTCCCTAATCCCCAGACTTTACTCCATGTGACTTTTGTCTTTAGATGCATTTGAAACATCTGGTAAGTCGTGATAATCAGAGAACTTTACCTGATCTTGAAGACAGCATTTCACGACATGTTCTTAGCATTTCCCAGAACACACTGCGGTCAATTGTGGAACGTGCTATCTTACGATTCCAAATGGTAGTTGAAAATGATGGTCGTTATGCGGGACATGTTTTGTTGTAATAAAATCTATTAACTATCTTAAATTTATGTTAAATGTGTAATTTATTAAAAAACGAGCAAAATTTTGAACTAACTTTTTTTTTGCTTAAACAAATTTCCATTCCTTCGTTATGTGCTACACAAAATTTCACAAATTTCAGAACGATAGTTTCGTCTGTAGACAACTTTAAAGTAGGGTCGTTTAATCTGTATTTGTAAGTAAAATGCTAACTTAGAAATCTATATCTATATGAAATTCTTAATTTAAGTTTACAAACGAATAAAACTGAACCAAAATTGTTTCTGCTTATTGTTTATCAATGGTGCATTGATTTACTTTATACTTATATTTTGAGTTGATAAAATATTTTCTTGTGTAAAATTAGGGTCTATTGCACCCGAAAAGAGATGGTGAGTGTAAATATTTTATAAAGCTCTGATTTTACTTAACTATATACTCCGTATATTGCAGAAACATTTATACCATTTTGCCTCTAAACTTTTCTAAGCTATGTCCGTATCTGACGACTTCTGATTTCCAAGACTGAAAGGAAAATAAAGTAAAAACTAAACCATTTTGTGCTCACAAGGGTATAAAAAACTCTTTATGATTACGCGAACCTTTTCTTTTAATTGCGTAAAAGGGAAAAGAAAAAAGTTTTATTTTTACAACGTTTTCATTCTTTTACCCTTTCTTCTTTTTTCCCCCTGTAACTGCACGTGCATCCAGTTAGGAGGTGACCAATGGCTGTCGTTTCGTTTCGGTGCAGCATAATTAGCGACGAACGCAGTTTGAATGAGGAATTCACCTTAACCGTAACAGCCTGGTGATAAAAAAACGATCTTAATACAAATGCTAATTACCTTCATCAACATAAGGAAGGGAAAAGATTTTAAGAGGTAAATTTATGGTGGGTCTTCTTTAATTTAAAACTGAGCCATTTATTAAGACCGTAATTATCACCTAATAGCATTATGTAATACGATGATTGATTTATAGGTCATTTTCTTGCTGATTGAATGTAGTATATTTATAGGCAATTTTGATTGTCTATGATTAGAATAACGATGTTGACGTTTTTTAAAACAAAAACTAAAGACCAAGAAAGCTTTATAAAATGAACATTAATATAATTTTTTAATTATAAAATTTTGATGTTTTTTGAACTCGATTTGAATTTAAAGGTCTAAACAGAACTGTAAATCATGGTCATCTATCAATATTTCATCGTCTTACGGCCAAATCAAAAATTAAAATTAACTTGTAATTAATTTCCATCAAATGATAAATAAATTATTAATTTTAATGTTATTCTTTATTAGTAAAGTTATTCTTACTGTCCACTAACACGGCCAACTTTTAAGAAGGAACTGCATTAATGTATTAAATTCCATACTCAATTCATAGAAGCAATACAGTTTTTATTTTAATGTTAGTTATTGCATTTGATTCCGATAAATTTGAGTTATCAGTTTTGGAACGACATTCCAAAAGATAATCAATTTTTGCTTGAATAATAGGGTTGCCCTGTGTATAAATTTTTATTGCAAAATCAATTGACTTACTATATTATACATCTGTATGATATATTATCATATTAAACCTACTGCTTTTTAACTATTTTATTTTTATATTTTAGTGTGTCTTCCGATTAAGGCATGCGCCGATCGTAGTTCTTATAAAGAATTTTCTAAGTGGTAAACGGCGTCATTCAGAAATTATTTAGAACTTGCTTTGTAGTAAGTTCTACCTTTCCATATTTATTTGTTAAGGTTCAAGTAGGATCGTCCGAAAATGAACATAATACTTATTTGATATATTTTTATTATTTCAATATGTTTAAAATATGTTTAAATGTAAAAAATACTTGAGACATTTAATCGTGACCAAGTGATTTTTGTATTTAAAATGAATTGTTACGTTTACTTAATTACGGATTTAAATAGCGTACGGGCACAAAAGAGCCGAAAGTATGACATGCGACTCCGACCAAGAAGGAGACAGGACGGCATCTACATTGAAAGCAACCATAATAAGTCAATAGTAAATCGGAAATTCATTTTGCATTTTAGTACATTTCAGATGGTTCAAAACAGAAGAAAAAAAATCTAGTGACAAATTATGGAGATCACAAATTATTTTTGTTTGTTTTCCGGGCAGTTTATGAATTTTTATAATAGTCTTCCATTTGGGATTAAACGAAATGTACGGGAGATCTTGTAAATGTGCACGGTATTCGGAAGACTGAGTCAACAATGCAGCTAACAAACTACAACAAATCAACGTGTGGGAGTTTGACATACAATGCAGATTTAATGTACACTAGGTTCTTATACATGGCGACTCTTCGGGTGTTGAATAGGGTTTCTGAGGAATCTCCTACTCGTAACATCTTTTCAATTGGAAAATATTTTCCTGGTATCTCTTTCGACCGCGGGATTTAGTCATGACATCAGAACTGGGAAAAATAAGAAAATGAAACATTAATGAACAGAGAAACATTCAATATAAAAGTCAATTGGCAAATTTAAGTAAAATGTTAAATCAAGTAATTAAGTTCAGTAATTAATTTTATTAACAAATATTAAAGAATCTGCTAAAATTTCTGCGACACTGACATTATTCTATGCGACTCCACTTCGGGTACAAACTCATAATTTACGAAGTTCTGGCTAAGAAACTGCGATCCTCCGACTCCGAAACTAAGATTCTATAGGCAAATTACAGAGTTCCGATGCAAAACTGAAAACAAATTATCAAGCACTTTTTCTCCTTCTGCCTCAGAAGCCTTATTACAGGAAATTTTTGTAGACCTGAAAATATAAATTTTAATCTCAACGCCTAGTTGTCAGACAACAATATAAATATACGCTAAAACTTCGATTAACCGTCCTCGTCCGGATCAGGGAAGTGACGGATAACCGAATAGATAGATAACATAAAGCCATTAATGCGTATCTACAGTAACGTGATTTCATTGCTGGTTTGAGACGAAAATGAAAATAAAATCCTTTAAAACTGAACAATACATACATATATTATATTTAAATTTACAAAACGATCAATATAAACTTCAGTATAAGGGTAGTAATGTACAGAAATGTATTGTAACACTACAAACCTATTTTTTGAGACGAAGACGGATATCAGAAACTGACGGTAGAACGAGTGGCGGTTAATCGAAGTTTTACTGTACTTTTATTATTTACTCCATCAGTGTTACTGTTTCTTGATATCTAAAATTAAGAGTAAATGTGGAAGAATTTTTTATTTTCACATTTATGAACTTTTTTTATTTATGCGATACATAAAGGCATATTCTTAAGGACTTCAGTCAAGAAATTATTTCATTTCTTAACCCTTTCTCCTATAATGACGTATTTCAGTGCACGTTATTTTAGTATTCAACTCTTGCATAGACTTGCAGAATTTTCGATATTAAAATCAGTAATTAAGTCAAAGCATCAAATAATCTAAAGTACAAAAATCATTTTGAAATACTTAAGTGTCTCAGGTGTCCCTTACGTTTCTATATGAGTAAAAACAACAATAAATGTCGCAAATAGGGTATGTAACCTAATTAGGAGGTTGAAAAATTCGTAGGTCAAAGGGCTAATACGACGAAATGGCGAAATTTTTAATACAACACAATAGATAAAAACCGATCCAACCCTTCTCTTTTTCCACCTATATTCCAATTTGCATGATTCACTAAAATCCCATCATCCGATACACTTCGGTTCATCCACCATCTTTTCAATTTACTCTGGAGCACTCCTGAACCCATCCACGTTATCCCACCCGAAAAAAAGGCACTGTAACCACAACCTATGACATCAATACGGCATAAGTTATCAAAAGGATGAGCAGTATATGCGTGGGGGAGGGGTAGCAAACGATTAAACGCAATTTTCCTGCTCTGACAGAAGCACTGTCTCATTATCGGTAAAACACTTCCATTTTTATACATTACCTTTCCCCCACCTTCTTCTGTTATTCCTCTCACACACAATACGTCTGCAGCACCTACCAACCACTCTCAATCACAGCGAGGGACCCACTTTAATTCACCCCTCTTGTCTCTCATTGTCTCCCCCCTCCTTTTTATATCAGATAAACGATCTCTGCCACTTATTCACAGGGATGTTCTCCCCCCTGTTGAATCTTCATTCAAATTAACCCTCCCCGCAGGGTGCTCTGACCTTCTTGGTGAACACCTCCCTTCCCCATCCCTCTCAGATTCTACAGCAACAAGGAGAGATGCTTCCAATGATGCTTATTCCGCATCTGTGAGTGTGCATCCCCCGTCGCCCAGACGATATATTTTAATAAGAGTTGTAAAGAAATATTTATCGTTGTCGTGTTTTATGCGAGGTGATTGCTGTTGGCACTAAGCAGATGCCCAGGAGGACTGCACCTAGGGAGGGCGGAGGTGAAATTAATTTTGTCAATTTTCCGAAATGGTGAGTAACTGGAATTGATTTCGAAGTGCAAGGCGGTTTGGGGATGTTTACCATGGCTAAACGATGCGAGTTAATGCAAACTTCGAATAGGATTTAAAGAGCGATTTTTAAATGTTTTGGTGATTTGTGTAAGTAAATTATTTTCATCCAGCATTTTACAGGACGTAATAAATTAGAAAATGGGAAGTCAAGCGAAACGTAAGGATAATATTGTATATTTTTCAATAGTCTAAGAGAAGTTCAGTAAAATGACAAAATACAAAGTTACCCCCAGTTTGACGGTTCTGTACACTGGTTTTATTTCTGATATAACATTCGTTCAGAATAATGCATTTAATAATTGTTGTCTATACAGCTATATCGATATGACGTTCTAATACAGCGTGCCAATATTAGTATATATTTAATGATGGCGCATTTAATCCCACTTCATCAAGCCATGAGTTAAGAATTCGTGATTAAAAAGAATGTGACATCCTATGTAGTCCAAAACAACATTAGAGCACCTAGGTGTCCCATGAGGTAGAAGTCTGACTTAGCTTTAACAGAGTGCGGGGAGGGGGAGAAGATTGTCTTCCTGAATGATTTTCTGTCTTTATTATCACCCATACCCCCGAACTCAGAGCAAGAACGGTTCGCTATTGTTTGGATGGGTATACGTGAAATTTTATTGAAAAGCACTCCCCTCCCCAAAAAAAGAGCCCCAAAAAATTACAAATAAGAAATATGACATAATACAACAAAAGGACATAATATATATAATGTTTGAAAAATTTAGAACTTTAGAACTGAAAACTTTACTAGAACTTTACTAGAACTTTAGAAAAATTAAAAATTTAGAACTGAAATTTAGAAACAAAAATGTGAACTGTTAAATAAGCAATGTGTAAAAGAAAACGGGACGACTTATAAATATTAATATTTAAAGAGCAATTTTGTTGGAGATCAATGAAACATCATATAACAATAAATAGGAAATGAAGCAGTAATAAATATAAATAGAATAAAACACTAAACGAACAAAAGGAAAATATTATATACATGTAAACTAACAGAACTTAAAAATTATTAGCACAGAAGGATATTAGATATGACATCAGAATTTAATCGTGATTCAAAATAGTTGACTTTTTAATGGGCAATATGAGGTGTTAATTAAAATAAAAATTAATAATATCTGAACTTTATCTGAATCTGAAAAAAACTTTCTAAGGATTGGCTCATGTTTCGCTTGGAGGAAAGCCAGAAAAATATGCAACAATCAGCAGGACCGCAGCAGGCATTCGTTGCGAAAGCGCACATAGGTCTACTACTTTCTTAATAATACTAATTAAAATCAAAGCCAGAGAATATAATTCATAATTTTTTTGTTTAGAGATACAGAAAATTTGATTTCTCAGATGGATTGGAATTTTTTTAAATCTTTGAGTTCCGATCCACAGAAGGCTCATGAGGGCTCACGCAGGCTCATGAAATTCGGGGTAAAAAGGAAATGGCAACTTGTACTTTTTCGGATTCTTTTATATTAGTAAGCAAAAATTATTTATCTTAATTTGAAACATTTTTATTAAAATATAAAAAGCTATTCATTTAATTAATTTTCTCTTTTTAAAAATTTCCATTCTTTTTGGAACGTTTTATTTCTCGATATTTGAGAAAACTTGATATAGTTAAATATTTTTGCAACGAAACGGAGTCTTGAATGGAAATGTTTAAGAAACCCTGTGTTAGATGAATTTTAAATTTACAGGTTTTTTGTAATTTTTGTATAAGACAAATGCGAGATAATTGTCTTGCATCCATTTTGACACAGCCATTTCTCCGACAAACTGGGCTGATTTAACTATCCACGATTAGCTTTTATTGACTGGATTATTTTAAAGAAATAAATTATTTCAAATATTTTTAATGAAAGATTTTACGGTCTGTTCGAAATAGAGACGGAATTTCCATGTTAAATCACGACTTTTAACCTCTAAATGCAGATTTTTTAAAAAAAAATCTCTATTTAGATGCAACGTTTGCAAACGTGTTTAAATACCATTGAGCCAAGCGAGTTTTTATTTATATGCAAAGGCTTCTTAGTATAATATGATCCAGCGCTATAAAAGTGCTAAGTGAACACATTAGCCTCCTAGTCGCAGGATGCAGCAGAAAATAGACTCGCTTCCAACCACGAAAATCGCTTGATACGCAGCCAGAGGGTTAATCGACTGTATATCAGGAATTTATAATATTCCAAATTATATAAGAATTTATAATTCTCCATTTTTCATAGTTAATAAAGAAGCAAATAATTATCAAAATACATGCACATCTCTAAGTTGAATGAAAAATAATTCGGGATTCAACTTCTAATCTTAATTATTGAAATACACTGAGCACACAAAAAAGTGTCAAACACAAAGTAGAATCCATGAACTCGCTGAACTACGCATCCCCTTTTTCACTCAATTGCTGGGGCTCGCCTCCTAGTTTGGCGGTGTCCGTTACGGTACTTAAGTCCCCGTTACGCCTGGCCGATACCGCATCCGGAACTTCTCTATCGTCCGCAACTTCTTGCCAGCACACGATAAGAAAAGATCTATACACTGTCTTCTTTATGAGTCCCGTGCGACCCCCAGTAAAGACTTGTGGGGTTAACCTCCAGAATGGATGGTTTTTAAAAACCGTGATTTCCTTATGTCGGCCGGCTGCCCGCTTTATTTATGTATCATTGGTGGGTTTCGCAGTTGAATTGTTAAAGTAATTTAACAGGCAGTGGGATCTTTTTTTTCTGCTTTTTCGCTTCAGTTGTGTCGGTAAATTACCGAAAGGTTGAAGGGGTGTGGAGTTTAAATGGAAGACAGGGACCGGGATGTAAATAAAAGGGTCGTTAAAGTTTGGGAAGATGGCTGGACTGGACTGGTGTGGAAGAAATCGTTTTCAAGCACTTAATCTAAAGGAACGGGCCTTAATCCCATGGGCTTCTGCGTTTCGGTCGCTTAACTTAGTTGTAGTATAGAAGAATTTAAGTAAAGTTAAAATTCCCTCTTTTTTTTAGTTTCTCGTGTACGAAGTATGGAAAGAGAAAGTATTGTAATCATGAAGAAAGTTCGCTCTCGGGAGTTTGGTGGTTCCCCTCGTTTTAAAACTTAAGGAGTCTACAAATCCATTTTTGAATTATGTCTTTTTGTCTGTTTGTGAACACAATAATTCAAAACCGGAACGCGCAGGACGAATGGAGTTTAGTATGGGGCCTTAACATCAAAGTTTTAGATATGTGACAAATTTTGGACGAAGTACGTTAATTGAAAATCTGTCTGTCCGTTCGTGCACATATAAATAAAAAAAGCAACGAAGCAGATGGAGGAGTATATGGAATTTTTTCTCCAAAATCATAGATCTGTCTCAAATTTTGGACACAATCGGCCAATGGGAAGAATATTAAAATGTGTATCCAATTCTCTTCATTATGCTACGAAGATCAACCCAAAACACGCTATATTACATAAGTATACACGAAAGTCGAGGGGAGAAAACTCCCGCTGTTTTAGGAACGTGAAGCTTTGGAAAATGAACGGCAAAGTAGACTGAATGACACTTTAACGCGTGACCCATCAAAATAGCCCAAGCCATAAGAGCCCCGACAAAATAACCTATGCCAAAATAGCCCATGCCGAAATAACCTTAACAAAATAGCCCTTGCCAAAACAGTCCCGACAAAATAATGCTTTTTAATGTTATTCAATGTTTGAATTTGGTTTATTTTGTCAGGGCTATTTTGTCTTGGGTTATTTTGTAGGGCTCTTATGGCGTGGGCTATTTTGACGGGGCACCACTTTAAAGATGTTATATAATCATGCGGATGAAAGAGTCAGAGAAACTTTTTCTGAATTCTTTCCACCATGTAGGTAGACACTTAACTTGTTTAACTTTCCTAATTGTAATAACAACTACATTTTACTGTAACTTATACAGAAAAATAACTAAAAATTGACTTATTCCTCACAAAGACATCGAATCAGGAAGCTTTTCATTCTGTTTGAGCCATAGGAATCCGTCCATATGCCCTGTAGTATTATTGTGACTTACGCAAAATAAGCGCCATTACTCCATCTAATCAGCCCACCAGTAACTGGTTGGTACGTTTCTAATGAGAGAATCCTTTAAATCCTGCTTACACAGGGATAATCACTACTTATCATTGTCAAGCTACCCCAACAAATGATATAGAACATATCCAATTTATGATATAGAATATTTTTACCATTATGTTTTAAAGTTGACCTAAACAAGTAAAGGAATAAAATGTCTGGTTTAGTTTAGATTAGTTATATTAGCGTTTCGTTTTGAAGTAAGACGAGGACTATTTTGGGACGGACAAATGCCACATTGAGCCGCGGTCAGATGGCGAGACTACACCAGAACTGGCACCCCCTCTCCAAAATTCCGCACCCAACCAGTTTCTCCTCCTACTCTTTAATGCCCTAGAATGCTAGCATAGATAAATAAAGGGTTTACTCTTAGCGGGATACTGTTTTAAAGTAACTGTATTTTATTATTATTAAAAATTATAACACATCTTACATTTTTTATAATAAAATAGAGAGAGACTTGAAATTAAGCTTCTGAAGAAGTCTTTAATCTAATATTTTTTAAAGTAATTGAAAATTATTATTATTCAAAATTATGACAAATCTTACATTTTTCATAATAAAGTAGAGAGAGACTTGAAATTAAGCTTCTGAAGAAGTCTTTAATCTAGTATTTTTTACAGTAATTGAAAATTATTATTATTCAAAATTATAACAAATCTTATATTTTTTATAATAAAGTATAGAGAGACTTTATTATAAAAAAGTAGTAGTTTAATTTCAAGTAGAGAGAGACTTGAAATTAAGCTTCTGAAGAAGTCTCTAATTTATTATTTTTTTTTACAGTAATTGAAAATTATTATTATTCAAAATCATAACAAATCTTACAGTTTGTTTTAATAAAATAGAGTCAAACGTAGAGAAAATTAAGCTTCTAAAGAAGTGTAGTATTTTAACCCATAGTTTCTAATTTCCAACAAGCTTATTCAAATATTTTTCTTCATGGTGAATTAAGGAATTATTTCTGACAAGACAACTATTAAAGTAATTGAATTATTAAAAATTGTAACAAATGTTAAAATTTTTTTAATAAAGTAAGGACAAACGTGGGGGAAAAATCAAGATTACAAAGGAGTCTAGTATTTTAGCCCGTAGTTTCTAACTTTCCAACAAGATTATTCAAATATTATTCACAATACCCCGCCGAGAACTGCTTTAAAAAACTTTTACCCTTCAGGAAATAAAAATCCATACTAATACAAATCTTTATGCATCATTCTTCAAAGGAAATTTCTATGGCTTAAAAAAAAGTCGTTGAACATGCGAAGAATAAAACCCTCTTGTCCCCAATCACAACTCATTGACTTCACACCCTTTAACGAATTTCAAAATTTCGGCATCATCTGAGAGAAGGGCCCTTGTAATGAAGGTGGCACGCTCCTGGAAGGCCCCTTCGATATCATCCATATGCAAAGAGTTGAGCTATCCTCCTTCTGCGCTTTAACTCAGTTTACAAGTTCGCTCGAAATTGCTGCAAACCAAATCTTGAGCAAAAGCTTTTGCAAATGAGAATCGGGGAGATTTTGGTCCTTTTTCTATCTCAAAACAGCGTGCGGAAACTGGGTTACGGCAAGTGGGACTGAGTGCTCATTCAGAATTGAATGATAAATATTGTGGACAAATGATAAAGTGGTATTTAACTGGCTGATGATTTTTATAAATAGTTACATAAACTTTTAGAGATTTCTGCTTTTGAAGCCAATCCCTTAACTCAGTCATGACTGATTTTAAAAAATCATTGATTTAAATATGGTTAGATGCCCCGGCAGGTTTGAAAGGATTAAACTTGGCTACATTTTCGCTTTCAAAATAAAATGTAGATAATGGGATAGTATAGAATATTTAACTCAATTAGATATCTACTGCACAAGACATATTTATTTTGTCTAATACGAAATTTTAAATTGAAAGTATCAATTAGTAGTAAATGTTAGTTAGTTAGTTAATTAATCATTGAAAGTGTCAAGTAGAAGTGTGTTATAGTAGTATAATATAAAACTTGTGAATTTTCCCTTCAGTAAAATGAAAATTCGATCTGAAACATAATCACAGCTTTAGAAAAATATTTATAAATGAAATGTAAACCTGTTTCAGGTTAGATATGTGTATTCTTTTCTTTTTAAAGAAAAATATAAGAATGAAGATTCTGCTCAGAAAATTTTCAAATAACCATTTATTAGATTCCTAACTTTATCACAGCTTATGTCCGAAACATTGATTGTTGATTCTTAGGGCTCGATTCCCTTGTTGATATTTCTGTAGTATGTTTGTAATTTTCCAATATACGAAGCTTACAAAAAGCGGTTAAATTAAATTTTAAATAAAAAAATTTATTTTTGTGTTTGATAATTTAACCCTCCGAGCGGCGCAAACGTCTTTTTCCGTTCTGCATGTTCAGTTCAAAAGCAGATAGCTCGTATTTACATGTATATTTTCTTAACCCTTTACCGATGGGGTTATTTTCTGCTTTAGCCTTTCAGCATTGAACTTACATTTTTATAAATATAGCCGGATCCCCTACTTTGTGAAATTTTTCCACCATTGGTACAAATCACTGCTTCCGTTTGGAATTCCTGCTTATAGTTGAATCTATCCAAACATGCAAAACCGGCTTTTTTTAGCAGTTATGTAAAAATTAGCTTAGCACCCGAAAATTGGATCCGCATGGTTTTTCATAACAAGTATCTTGCATAATAAATCTGGTACAATTCCATCCCTCATATTCAGAGATATTTCTATAACGCACATCCTGATAAACCTTGTGTAATAGAGCAGGATAACGTGCCCCATGCGAAATGGCCCAACTAGCCCCATATTGTCATTTTTGTTTCTTATGAGTGTAGGTATTTATTCTGAAAGCATTTCGATAGGCAAAAAAGCCCTAAAGTAACAATGAAAAATTATCTTTCTGAATATTATTTGTAAAAATGGAAATTATAATTTATAAGCAAAGAAAAAAACGATTATTCATAAGTGAGGAAATTTGCTCAGCTTAACAAAAATTAGAAAATTCTGGCTGGTTCTTTAATGAACGCTACTTCTTCAATGATGCTGATGTGGAAGAAGGAAGGCGAGATAATAGACACTTGCCTGGAATTGCAGCGTTAAATATCGAAAAGAATTAAAAATATCGCGACTGGCCCAACCTGCCCCTATGGCCAACTAGCCCCGGTCTACCCTATGTGGTGAAAATGCAACGCTATTTCTATGGAATTAGTTTTCGACATTCAAAAGTCGACTTAAGCCTTCTAGAGTAATAGTAAAAAATCTGATGAGAAAGTTTGAAAGTTTTGGTTATCGTTATCCTGCTGCAATGCATTGGCCGTCTTATTCACCACGTTATTCCATGTGGTTTTTATCTTTGATGTCATATTAAAGATAAGGCTTACAAGAAGAAACCGAAAAATCATAGTAGCCTAAAAATGTATTAAATTACTCATTTCAAGCATAAAAAATAACATTTGGTTCTGTATGTTCTTCTCATTTTGTACTAATTTATCCTGCATGAATGTTCCTCACTTTGAAAACATTATCCATTTAAATTCCTTTCCCACGCTATTTTCAATAAAAAAATGTTGTAGTAGCTGCAAAAACTCGGAAAATATTGCACTTCAAAGTTGCAGGTTGATTAAAACCCACGCTGCATACTTTGTACCTGATGAAGAAAAAAGAATAAAGTTGTAGACAGAAATTTATTGACAGCTTTTAAAATTTCAGGGACAATATACATAGGAAGGTACTCGTACGGATTTATAAAATGAAGGTTGCGATCAGAAAATAGGTTATACAGATCAACACTAGGGTTATGCATAACTTCCATGCGCCTTCCTCTTTCAGACTTTTTAAATATTTGAAAGCATAAATGGCGTCAATTCATGTGACGTCATAATCAAATCGCAAGTGCCACTGCGCATGTCATCTGAACATCTAACTTCATATTCTGTTACGTTGTGCTGTGATGTGAAGTTACTTTGCCTTCTGTAATATGTGCAATAGATTCCAAATTCACACTCCCAGTGACAGATTTCAATTTCACAATAACTTCATAGTATTAAAATTTTAACTTAAAACATATAAGCAAAGCTAGATAACGGGTCACCTTCAAGAAAAGTAGCTTCAGTATCTGGCTGATAAAAGAAATTAAAATAATTTTGAATAAAATGGTAAACAAATTACAAAAATTTTTAATCACAATATAAATACTCTAAAACAAAGTTTTCCAGGGCTTTAGAGGCAGCCAACTGCAAAAACATTTAATCACAATGATCTGAAAGCGAATCTGAAATATAAAAAAATCTTCAGAATAAAATTCTGATTTTAAATGATCCTTCATTTTAATTTGAATAAGTCTGAGTATATGGCCCGTCCATATCAAATAACAGCAAAATAAATAAATAAATAAATTACCCTGAAAATTCAGCAAAAAAATTATCGAGACCTCGGGGCCCAAAAAAGTTGCAGGGTCCCTATTTGCTTACTTTGAAAGTCCGGCGCTGTATATAAACATAACTTCCATTACTCTAGCCTTCTTCGCTCTAATTTAATAGAAAGAAATGACAAGAGTCAAATAAAATCACATTGTAGTTATATAAAATATACCAGGTAAAAAAATTTTAATTTTTGATTTAAAAAATTAATCAGCTTTTTTAAATCTCTCCGTATCTGATATTATTGACTCACGTTGTTTCTGCCATCAATGCTTCAGTTTTACTGTAAAAAAATACTTTTTCACACCTTGTATATTGCTTCTCTTAACCTATGAACTCTCCGCTCAAGAACAGAAGACAGCCCCTTACGCTCCAGATGTCAAAGATCCCCGAACCCTTTACTACCGGAACCGAAGTAGGAAAAGCGATATCAACCCTCCGTCTTTCTAATTTTCAGAGCTTTTGAGGTTTTTAAAAATCTTGCGCCTACGAAAAGTTCGAAGCCTTCCAGCAGCCGATTTAATCTGCATGGATTAAGTTGGGGACGGGGAGAATTACCATCCTTGCACCGACCCCTGATTTCTTTTTTGTTCTTTGTTTTTTGATGCAGAGCGGGCCTGTTTTTTCTCTGCCCACCTAATTCGGTTAGCCCTGTACAACGGCCAAAGTGGAAAGTGATATAGATTGGTGGAGCTATTTTTAGTGCTATTGCTAAGTGTTCGGTTGCAGTTTAATTGAATTATAGTTTTTTGAAAAGGAGGAAAGATTTTCGTAAAGAGAAAGATTGGCCTCGCTTAGGTATTGTCACGAGAATTATTTTGTATTTGTGGAAGTGATGTTGTTCCCTTTTCAAGTGATTGTTTGATCCTGTTTAATTTTTATCGTTTTCCTTTAAGTAGAGAAGAAGTAAGAACTTTTTTTTATCATTTGTTTATTTTTGGAACCACTTGATGATCGTTATAATTTTTTTATTTGCTTGTTGAATGCGAGAAGTAATTTTGGAGATCGCTTCTGTATTTTGCAAGGAACGAGCTTGAAGATAAATTGCTTAACCCCTTAAAAATCGCATTTTTTTTTGCTATCTAATAAGATGACCCCTCCTGTTTTGGAAAGGGGTTGTCGTTTTCATTCATCTAAGAAGGCATAGAATACTTGAGATGCTTATAGATTCTACGTAATTTTTGTGTCAAATTTTAAAGCTAATTAATGATTAAATTTTAGTTTATAAGCCTAAAAATGCGATAATTCGATGGACGGGCACGAGACTTAGGGGTTAAGAAACCACTGCTTTTTGAAAGAGAAACCACTGCTTTTTGAAAGAGAAATCTTTCTTTATAATAGCACTCTGAAGTGGTTTCAGATTTGATGCTTTATTCGACGTAACATTAAACAGATTATTTTTAAACTATAAATTGTTTATTATACTATAAACAATTAAACTCAATAAATTAAATTATAAATTATTAAACTGTATATTATATAAAATAAAATTTTAATATCAGAATTTAATGCAATCAATCAATTTAAATTATTTAACAATAAAAACGTGCGACACGTGCTTGAATTTATTAACACTGTTCAGTGAATTTATTATCACTGTACGTGAATTATCTATGTACGAAAGATATAAATGCGGTCTAACTGATTTTTTTCAGAAACTATTTACAATACACCACATCTAAATCCACAGTGAACCGCGGACTCAGATTTGACGCAGAACGCATCCAAATTCACGGTATGCAGGTATCCGAAAACCACTGCTAGAATCCTCGGCCCTCGCAGTAGATTCGAGTCCTCCGACAAAGAATTCGAGACTCGCCGACCAAACCATATTGTGGACAAAATGAACCACAAATTAAATCACTCATTTTCACTAATGTTTACAACCGTGAACGTTGAACTGTAATGAACGAAGTCCATATGAAACGAGAGTTTGTATATTAATTTGTTTAGACGTTTATGTTCCCCAAGACAATTCAATATATCTTCCACAATCTGCAGAGCGACCAAATATGAGCTCAACATAGATTAGACCTGGGTAATCATGAAGAATGAAAGATTTTTAAAATACGCCTCAAAACATGTGCAAAGTAAAAAAAACTGAAATTCTCTCATTTTTTTGGAAGCCTGTATTTTTATTACGAGATTCAGGGCTTCATACCGAGAATCAAAATGCCGTTTTGATGTTCAAGAGAAATGATTATATCATAAGCTCAGTTAGAATAAATATACTTACAGTAGAGTCCCGCTAATCCGGACTAGATGAGACCGGATCCTGTCCGGATTAAACGGAATTTGCCTTCACCCTTTATTTCCCGACGATACTTAAAAGTATTGCTTTAGTCGTTCTTATATCTTCATTAATTTGACCGTTTTTCCTGACAGTATTCACATGAACAAGAAGAATGTAGTTCCGACAGCTAGCAGTAGATGGCAGATGAAGACAAAAATTAATTTTTTATTATTAATCAAGTTAATTAAATTATTTTATTTAAATAAAAAAAAGGTTTTTATCATCTTCCCTGGGGTTATTCTGCATTAAAACGTATCGAATGATGCCAAAATAAAATTGAAAATTTTCTGGTAAGTAAAGTAAATAAAGGGTTAAAATGTACGTAATACAAGTCTTAGAAGGCTAAAACTATTAATATTTTTTTCCTAAATACATATAACTTTTCCGACAGCTTAATTTTAGTTTTGATACTACTGTAAACGTAGACCTAAGTTATTAACCTACGAACTGGTGTAGGATTAACAAAACGAAATATCTTTATACATGGTTAAAATTCAAAATTTATGGATTGAACAGTACAAAACCACAGTACATCACTGTTAATTGATAATTTAAAAAAAGAAAGAAACGTTAAACCCTGAAAAGGACTATAAAATAAAACAGGAAGGATACAGACTGTATCCTTCCAGACTAACCGGATGTCCGGACAAGCGGGACTCTACTAAACTCACTATCAGTTAAAAATTATAACATTTAAGAATTGTGACAAAAACTTAATGAATTACATAAGTTTTAATTTCTTTTTTCAGACACACTGAGTACAACTGAGTAAGTCAAACATGAAACTCGAAAGCCCGCATTACACTGATAATCTTGTAATGTTTGCTTTCCTACAGAGTGAGAAACTAAGCTCAGAAATAGCTTTTACATCGAGAATTCGAT